>JAJEJO010005803.1:318081-353305 GCA_020662805.1 Glaucomys volans
CCCTTCCCTTTTTTTCAGGTCTGGGCTTTTTTTAGTGCCCCGGTTATTTATTTCCCTGAGAGGAAGGACTAGGGTGGAGTTTCAGCCCGGTGGGTCAGTGTCAGAGGCTCCCTGGGGACCTGGCATTTTGGACCAAGACAGGACAGAGCACTCTGTCTTCCTGCTGCTCTTCTAATGGCCCCTAAGAGCTAGGAGCATTCTTTCTGCCTGCTTTATGGAAGATCTCCCAGTATCTGGCACTGTGGGCCCTTTATATATTGTTATCATTAATTCTTCAAGGACTGAAGGAGCTAGGGAAAACTGTCCCCATCCAACAGATGACCAAACTGAGGCCAGAGAACTGACATAGCCTGCGAGGCTCATGAGCTGTTCATTGAAGAGCAGCAATTCAGATCTGCCTTTCTGGCCTTAATGGCAGTGTTTGAACCTGCCCTGGCCCCTGATCTGCCTGCAGCTCCTGCCCTGGCCTGGGTCCCCTCTCAAGGGCCAGCTGCCGTTGTCCAGGGAAGACAATGTGGACTAGCCAGGCCTCTGTAGTCCTTTTCATCCCATTCAAAGGCCTGCCCGGCCCCCATCCCCGATGGCCTCAATTCTTAATTCTTTTCAGAAATTCCCCTTTCCCAGTGGTCAGGGGCCAGCAGGCCCCTGCTGGGCTAGCAAAAGTAGGTGACATGGGCAGGCCTGGAGGATGGAGGAGCCCCAGGCATTCAGAGGCCAGAGAGCAGTTGTCTGAGACAAGGGCAGACATGTGTCAGCATGTCACAACCACCACCTACCGTGTACTAACCAGGACTGGCTCGGTTGGGGCCCTTGGCCTGTCTCTGTTGCCCCCAGATCTTCCCAGCTGCCAGTGGACACACACTGTTAATGATCCCTGTTTCTCAGAGGAGGAAGCCAAGGCCCAGCATGGATGTGAGCTTCCTGGGGTTCCAGATGTTGGGATGACAATGCTAATGAACTTGCAATTCCCAGTGTCAGACACAGGATGATGGTTGAGGGAGCTTAAGGCCCAGAGTCCCTTCCAGCCAGGCCAACTCAGGGTCCTCCAGACTGAGCTCTTCACCCGCTAGGTTTTCCTGGGTTTGGAACAGGACATTGGCTCTGGACAGGTATCTGGCAGTCGCTGCTCCCAGGAGGCTGTCACAGCAGCCTGAGTGACACAGTAACCCTGAAGGGAGTGCTCTTGCTCCTATTTTTCCAGCAAGGAAACTGAGGCCTAAAGAGGCCCTCCTGCAGAAGAGAGAGCTCGTCAGATCGGGGACTAGGAAAATTTGTAAGTCATGTTAGGGGTTAGGGGCCGGGCTTTGGACAGAGCAGGGTTTTATTCCTGGCTCTGTCGCCCACTCACTGCATGACAAAACACGGGCCACTTCATGGCCCTGGGTCTCAGTTTCCCTGGTTTCATCCCAGCCTGGGGTGTGTTCTGAGCGTGAACCATCCCTCGTGGGACCAGCGAGGGCCTCCCATACGGTGCTTCCTGCTGTCACCAACGTTGAGTAGAAACCTGGTGCCCGTGGAGTCTGTGGTCCTTGGCTGCCAGGACCTTCCCTTGTGGCCCTGACCCAGCATTGCTGGAGACAGCATGAGGGTGTCACACCCCATCAACCCTCCTCCCACCCCCCGCCAGGCAGCCCCCAGCATCCCTTGGCAGCCGAAGGACCAAAGGCAGAAAAGAAACTTTGTGCCTGGGGAGGGGGAGGCCCGGGAAGACATCCAAGGGGCCGCCCCTGGTCCCAGGAATTTGGTGAGACCTTGAGACCCCCAGACCAGGGTGCCCAAGAGCTATGCAGAACTGCCTTGGTTCACAGATGCCTCTGCTACCCACTCCCGCCCCGCCATCCCTGATGGGGCTGCTTCCTGCCCCGCTGTGCCCCTCCCAGCCGAATCCCCATTTCTTGGAACTGCTTCTGTCAGCACCGTGGCTCGTGAGTTCAAGCTGTTACTGTCATCGTCACCAGTGTCCTGGCCCAGAGCTCTAACCTCTGCAGTCCTGGCTTCCTTTGGGCAAACCCTCAGATCAGAGAGAGTGAAGGGCTCTGAAATGGACGGCATCTGTCCAGCTCCTCTCCAGGGGCTCGGATCCCAGCCCCGCAGCCCCATGGGTAACCCGGCAGGTGCCTTCTCTCAAGGCTTCGATCTCCCCCTCTATTCCCACAGACAAGGGGAGAACCTTGTGAAAAAGGTACTGTGCTGATGTCCTTGAGCCCCGGGGAAGCCCCTGGACCACAGCTGCTGGGCATGGGGCCCAGGTCTGCTTGTGGCATCCCAGTCCAGGAACAAGAATGAACAATGGCAGCGGGCGCTGTGCTCAGCGCCCTGCGTGAAACCTCCCCTGCCGCAGGACATGCTGCTCTCCCCATTTGCAGATGGACAAAGCAAGGTCACAGAGGGTCAGGGCCTTGTCCAAGGTCACCAGTTGGAGAAGCAGCAGAGCCAGGACTGGAACTTGGCCCCCGATGTGGGGCTCTGGCTCTCATCACCCCGCCCCGCCCCCGCCTGTCTCCGTCCTTTCCTCTCCTTTTCATAACGGCCCTTGGCCCTGGGCCCGCTTGGCTGCCTCCTGAAATTAGCCCCTATCACTGTTCCGGATCACAGTCCTGGGCCCCGTGGAGACAAAGTCCCCAGGGCCCCTCGTGGCAGGGAGTGAAGGGCGGGTGTAGGGGGGACCCCTGACGGGGTGGCCAGTGCCAGGCTGAGCTGGTCTGGCCTGTTTTCTCCCCTCCCAGCAGCCTCTAGCGGCCCAGGAGGTGCTGAGTGGGCAGAAGTGGCAGGTCCAGGAGGGACATGCTCTCTCTTCTCAGCTCCTTCCCTGGCCCCACCTCACTGTGCAGCCCTGACAGCTTATGGCTGATCACAACCCAGGGAAGGAAGCCCCTGGGGTCAGCAGGGATAGGAGCAGGTGTCCAGGTACCATGCCCATTTCTGGAATCCTCTGGACTGCTATCTTTTCTGGGACATTCAGTCATTCAGCAGCTATCCTGAGCGCCCTTGGACTGATCCATGTACTCACTTGGTCCCTGCCCGTGCCCGCCTCCCAGCTAGAGAGGGTAAAGCTAAGGGCTGGTGTGAGTGGCCCAGGGGACCCTTGGGGACACAAACCCAGTCTGGGCCTCTGGGCTGAGTTTTAAAGGATGAATAGGAATTTGTCAGAACAAGGGGGCAGGGCTTTTTAGGCAGAGGGATCCCCATTTTCAAAGATCAGAGGTGTCAGCCAGGCGTGGTGGCACACGCCTGTCATCCCAGTGGCTTGGGAAGCTGACACAGGAGGACTGAGAGTTCAGAGCCAGCCTCAGCAACTTAGCGAGGTGTTAAGCAACTCAGTGAGACCCTGTCTCTAAATAAAATACAAAGTAGGACTGGATATGTGGCTAAGTGGTCGAGTGCCCCTGAATTCCATCCCTGGTACCCTCCCCCCAAAAAACTAAAAAGATCAGAGCTGCCAGAAGAGGCAGCACAGTCTGTGGTAGCAGGAAAGATGAAGGATGGACAAGCAGGGCCTGGAGGGCAATGGGGAGCCATGGTGGACTTTGGATTCCATGGTGGCCAGCGGCAGCATTAGGTGTATGTTTTACAAAAATCTTCCTGCTGCCCATGGAAAGTGGACACTACCGAGGAGCTTGGCTGGTGCTGGGAGTGGTGGGTAATGGGAGTGGTAACTGGTGGTCCCCAGTTGGAGGGGCAACTGACTGGCCTTGAACCCCACCTGGCTTCAGTGTCCCCTCCTATTTAAAGGTCTGGCTAACCAGCCACCACCTTCATGTTGCCTAAGCAGGGGATTCAAAGTCCAGCTTGTGGGAAAGAAACCAGGGAAGCAGGCCGGGACATTCATAGGGAAGATTTTCATTAAGGAAGAAGAAAAAAATTGTTCTCTCCAGGTCCCCCTGGAAAAAGGACAGCCTGGGCAGTTGTGGACAGTCACACCTATCCCTCACCTCCTCCAAGGACTGGAAATGGGGGACGTGTGAATGCCTGTGTGGGCACAGGACTCTGCGTGTCCATGTGGAGGTGGCCACAGGGAGATCATGAGCACTTCGTGCCCAGCTGGACGTGCCTTTTCCAGGCTGTGAGTGAGCGAGAGGTGTGGGCGCTCGCTCCCCCCGGCTGTGTGTGCCTGTGCGCGCATGCGCACTCGCATGAGGGTGCATTCTGTGCCGGGGAGCCCCCTCCTACACCCGGAGCTCCCAGCTTTCCTTTACCCAGGTTGCTCTCTCCCTCCCTGTCCCCTTCCCCACCTCATGCGCCCCCGGGCCGCCTGGGGCAGTCACACAGGCTACAGGGAGCTTCCATACCCTCTGAACTTGTACACGGAGTATTTTGCATTTGGGGAGAAGGAGCCACAATTCACATCTATTCCCCAGGGGTTCTTATGTCCTCACCTCCGAACAAAACCCCACAGGCTCAAAACCACAGCTGTAGGGGCCCAGGTTCCATAGGGTGGGGAGTCGGTTTTCCTTTTCTCTTTCCGAGGTCACGGTTGGGTCTCACTGTTGCCCAGGCTGGCCTCCAATGCCTGGGCTGCAGCGATCCTTCTGCCTCAGCCTCCGGAGGAGTGGCTGGGGACTACAGGTGTGTGCCACCGTGCCTGGCTGGGGACTGTCACAAAATGGAAACCTGACCGTGTCCCTCTGTGGCTCCCCCACTGGCCAGCCATTGGGATCTGCTACCCATACCTGCCGTAGGTCCTCCCAGCAGGCCTTGGCTTCTGCTGGGCTCCCCACCTGAGCTCTCTTCCTCTGCTCCTCTATCTGCCACCTCCTTGCTTCAAAGCCCAACTGTGCGGTCGCCTCTTCCCTCCACCTTTTCCAACACCCACACCCACTTGAGCAGACCGGATGTCACCCAACCTGGATCCCACAGCATTTGGGACACCCATCCTGCTGATTTCAGCTGACCATTGTGCCTGTCCCCCTCTGCTGGTGTGAGAGAGCCTCCCCCCTCCTTGGTTTTCCTTGGTCCCCTCTGTGAGACAGCTGGGAGGTACAATCAGTGTCCCAAGCTGGGAGGACTGACCTCGCAGAATGCCAGCTAAGAGCACACCGCACTGCACATATGGAGCACTTACTGTATGCTGAGAGCACGTACAGGGTCCTCCAGGGATGAGCCAGAAAGCGCCCCCTCTCATTTTAAAGGGGAAGCTGAACATGGGGAGGTGAAAACAGCTGCTTCACATCACAGCCAGTTCTGAACCCAGAAATGCTGACGGCCCAGCCTGGCCTCTGAACCCCTCCTGGAGGCCTCGGCTCCCATGGCCTCCCCATCTCTGTGAACCACGGTCCATGGCGCTGTGAGGTTCCCTGCCTGGGAACCTGCTGACCCTGGACTCAAGGCCATGAGGGGAGGTCTGGTGGAGTGGGGGGCCCAGGCTGGGAAAAGTCACCTGAAACCCTCCCTCCTTCCCAGCCCCTGCAAAAAAACAGGGCCTGTGACCCCGTGCAGGGCCGAGGGCTGCTGAGCACCTGGAATGTCCGGGCCATCACAGAGGCGTCCCCACCACTGCCATCCAGCCCCCCTCCCTCCCTCCCCCACAGTTCACCAGAAAGAGGAAGCCCTGAGCCAGGACCAGGACTTAGGCAAATGAGTTTGTGGGACCCTGGGAGTCCCCTCCTCTTTCTAGGCCACACTAGAATCAGTCCAGAAGGAAGAAAAGCCTAAGCAAAGTCCTGGAGGCGGGAAGCTGGCAAAACGGACAGTTTGGTTTGGCCCATGTAACGGCAGGAGCTTGACAGAGCCCTTGGCCAGGTGTCCCGCGGTCCAGGTGATGGGTGTTTAGGGTTGCAGCATTGGGAATGGCACAGAACTGCCAGCAGGCCTAAGCCACCACCAGACACTCAAAACAGACGCTGTGATGCAGCCCAAGGGCTCTGCGTGCTGACCTGAGAACCAGCTGCCGCATCTTGTTGGGGGAGAGAGGAACAAGCACAGGCCAACAGTTACAGAGCAACTGAATTTCCATTACAAAAAGAGAGAAGCCAGGCACAGCGGCGCACCTGTCATCCTAGTGACTCTGGAGGCCGAGTAAGGAGGATCTCAAGTTTGAGGCCAGCCTCAACAACTTAGCAAGACTCTGTCTCAAAAAATAAAAAGGGCTGGGGTGTAGCTCTGTGGTAAAGCTCTGTGGTTTGGTATTTAGTTACCAAAATAAATAAATGAGGGAGAAAAAGAGAGAGAAAGAACCCAATAGCTATTTGTATTTATATGCATGTGTATAAATACACATGCATAAAGTTAGGGGGGAAATTACACTCTCCGACTAAATTGCTACCTCTGGGGGCAAGGAGAGCTGTCTGTCCATCTGTCCATCCATCTCCTACACTGACAGCAGCCTCCATGTACCATGTTCAGAGGGTGCCACTAGTTGCACCCCAGGCTGTCCACATGTTATTTAAACGCTTGTCCTCTGAGTGCCCCTTCATTGATGGCAAGACTGAGGCTCTGTGGTCTGGGATTGTTCAGAGCATTCATGGGTAAACCAGTCATGGCTGGAACTCAGATCCATCTGACCCCAGAGCTTGCCCTCTTAACCCCAGGCAGGACATGTTTCTCCTAATGAGTAGGTGAGGATCTTGCAAGTTTAAATGTCTCAAAAAGGCTTCTGATGGGGCTGGGGATATAGCTCAGTTGGTAGAGTGCTTGTCTGTTAAGCACAAGGCCCCCGGTTCAATCCTCAGCACTGCACACACACACAAAAAAGACTTCTGAGCGGGCGTGGTGGCGCATGCCTGGAATCCCAGCGGCTCCGGAGGCTGAGGCAGGAGGATCGAGAGTTCAAAGCCAGCCTCAGCAACTTAGCAAGGCCCTAAGCAACTGAATGAGACCCTGTCTCTAAATAAAATACAAAATAGGGCTGGGGATGTGGTTCAGTGGTGGAGTGCCCGAATTTAATCCCCAGTACCACCAAAAAAAAAAAAAAGGATCCCTGCCTGGAGATTTGGAGCCTCTGGAGAGGACGCAGATCTCCTTGTCCATCTTCCTGGAGTTCCAGGCAGGACATACCTTGCACTTGAGCTCCCTCCCTTCGGGTCTCTTCCAGGAACTGGTGCTCATACGTGGTGACACGGACCATCTCATGCCATGTGCAAAATGGCACCTACCTTCAATGAGTGCTGCAGAACTGCCCCTGGCCCATGAGCTGCCCGGGGAGCAGGTAAGGAAGCCACGGGGAAGAGCTGATGGCTCTCCCTGAGGGCCAAGGCCTCGTAGGGGGAGCCAAGGCGGCATAGCCTCAGGAGGTAACCCCGGAGGGCTTCCTGGGTGAGGATCCCCATGTACCTGCATTCCCGCCTTCAGGGACTCCCTGCCCTGTTGGTGTCCAGATCCCATTATCTGTGGGGGTTAGTGGAGGGGCTCAATCCCCGGCTGCCGGGGAGAGACTGCAAAGGTGCCTGGAGGTGGCAGAGGGTCTTGGAGGACCTGGGTTTGTCCCCGTGGGTATGCAGGGCAGTGGGAATGGCAGTGGAGGGCCCCATCTGAACCAGGCTACCTGCACACTCTTTCAGCTACAGGACAGTTGTGAGGCCCACATACAAGGTGATGTACAAGACAGTGACCGCCCGTGAGTGGAGGTGCTGCCCTGGGCATTCAGGAGTAAGCTGCGAGGAAGGTAGGACTGCTTGCCTGTTGCCTGGGGCCCTGTGACAGTGAGCCAAGCGGGTCCCCAGAGGGCATGGACACATTGAATAGTTGCTGAGTCCAGAAACAGTGTCCATATGCACAGACCATATGTCCATATGCACCATGCACAGAAGAGCCTGCTCACAGGGCTCTGGATGGGGCATCGCTCAGACATATTCCGTGTCTGCTCTGCCCCTCACAGTGACTGCTGGCCTCTTGGAAGATGCTCCAGGTCCCCAGAATTTCATATCATGTTGTGTCACTCACATTTTAAGTTACACCATCCCAAGTCTTTCTTTCAAGCTTGGTGTGTTAGTCAGCTTTCCACACTGTAACAAAATACATGAGATGATCTACCTAAACAGCAAAAAGGTTTATTTTGCCTTACATTTTGGAGTATCAGTTTATGATCAGTTTCCCCTGTGGCTTTCGACCTCTAACAGGAGCATGCCTCATGGCCAGGAAACAAATAAATAAATAAATAAAAGCCAGGAGGGGTCAGGGTCACTTTATCCCTTTTAAGGGCATAGCCCTAGCAACCGCAGGACCTCACACTAGGCTCCACCTCTTAAAGGACCCACCAATGCCTTTAACACCTGGGCCTCTGGGGGACCCTCCAGATCCAAACTCTAGCACTTGGGGAAAGCCCATCCAGATGTTGCCACAGGATGTGGTAACATGCTTCACCTGAAAGCAAAGGGTCCCTCTAGTCAGCTGGGTGGTCAGAGAGGGAGGGTTGGTGACTCCCACCCTGCAGGGAGGAGACAGGCTCGGGAAGGTGCTGGACGCTCAGTGCCTCTGTGTCAGGGCTCAGATTCAAACGGTGCCTCTGGCTCCACTGCCTCGGAGACTCAGGGGTGGACTCAGTGTGTGCCTGTGTTAGCGTGTCCCCTGCAGAGGGAGCCCTTCCCTCACACCCTCTCTGAGGGCAGGTTGTTAGCCTGGGGCCAGCTCTGCCCTGGAACATGGTCGCACCCTTCCCTGGGGAGCCATCCAGCCCCTGCTGCCCTTGCTGCCTGGCTGACCCCCCAAGCAGCATATTTGGGGGCACCAAGAGCTGAGTTCCCAAGCATGGACCTAAGGGGATGGACTGGCCTTGAGCCAAGCTGAGGACCCGGCCTGTAGGCACCTCCTGGGAGGATGCATTCAGGGCCCCCAGCAGCACAGGAATGTGAACACCAGGTGCAGGATGGATGTGTCCCAATCCAGAAGCAGGAGCATGTGAAATATGGCCTCTGAACCAAGGGAGCATGCTGCTAATAAGAGCGGCCGCTTCTCCGTGTTGCTTAGAGATTGAGCCCAGTTCATAGACGGGGCAACTGAGGCCCAGAGAGGCAGAGTCGAGGGCCCAGAGTTACACAGGAATGAGATGGGGACAGAAGTCCCCAAGAAACGGGGAAGGCCCTGGCGCAGTGACACACCCCTGTAATCCCAGCAACTCAGGAGACTGAAGCAGGAGGATTGCAAGTTCAAGGCCAGCTTCAGCAACTTAGCAAGGCCCTGACTCAAAATAAAATGAAAAGGGCTGGGAATGTAGCTCAGTGGTCGAGTGGCCCTGGGTTCAATCCTCTGTATCGAAGTGGGAGAAAAAACAGGTGGGAAAGGGAGGCAGTTTGTGGTTTCTGGGGTGAGGGGGGGTCCCCAGTGGAGCTGGGGAGGAACAGGGTGGCCAGAGGAGGAGGGAGCCCCAGTCATGTGCTGGTGTGAGAGGCCAGGAGCAGGGAAAGCACCCTCTCCTCTCGAGTGGGAGAAAGAGGGGAAGGCAGAGGCCCCCAGAAGCAGAAGGACCAGCCGGGGGGGCAGCTGCCCAGAAGGCCATAGTGGAGCCATGGGTGAATCCCCCAGGTGTGGAGGCCCCCCGGAGGGCCTGCACCAGGGCAGGATCCACCCCAGACAACGGCCACTTTGTCCCTGGCTCCGCTCCCAAGGGCAGAGGTTCCCAGTCTCTGGGGCTTTCCTGGAAAGCAGAGCACAGTGGGGGGCAACAGCATGCCCTCGAATCCAGCTGCTGGACGCCGTATGTCCAGGGGCCACGGCGAGGGCTGTTGGTGGTGTGGCCAGGGCGGCACGGGGGCCAGGCCACCCCTGATGTCTGCCATTGGCTCTGCAGGGCCTCAGGTCCAAGCCTGGGGACAGGGTCAGCCAGGGATTCGTGGGCCAGGCCAGCTCTGCCACACACCAGCTGTGTGGCCTTGGGCAGGGGAACCCACGCATCCCGGCGTCCATGTTGTGCAAGAGCGCCGGCTGGGTGCTGCCTTCCAGGTGGCATTCCACTGGTGTCCACTCAGAGGGAGGAGCGCCTTCACGGAAGGGCCCCAGGCTGCCATGTGCCTGGGGAGCAGCCTGGGGCCTGCCGCCCGAGCCTGGGTGCCCTCACCTGTGAAGTGGGCTGGGTGATGGCGTCTGCTTCCCAGGGAGTTGCTGGGATGGAATGAGGGGGTGCACGATGATGGACAGGATGGGAGGGGCCTCTGTACGATGATGGACGGAATGGGAGGGTCCTCGCCTGGTCCACAGGTTGGAGCTAAGGAAAGGGAAGTGAGGAAGCGGATGCCTAGGCCTGAATATTCTGGAAAACTGGTCTCATGAAGCCCCCGGGGAGTGGTGGGTGGGGAAACATAGGGACATTGCTGGCCCATCCCAGACTCTGCTGCACCTGGATCCAAGCCGGATTCTCCCAGCTGCTTCCCCTGCTGGTCGCTGCCCTTGTGGCCTACTTATTGCTGTGACATGACCCTGGGACCTCAGATCTGCGTCACCAGGGGCTAGAGGGCCCAGAGACACCTGGGATGGGCCACAAAGGAGGGGGAACATGTGTCATTCCTGAAGCCAGCCTTGTATCTGCATTATGCTGTATTGTGCTGTGTGACTTAAGGCATCTCACTTCACCTCTCTGAATCTTGGCTTTATCTGTAAGTCACCTGGAATTGAGAGGTGGGCAGATATGCCTGGCATCTAGTAGGTGATCCATGAATGTCCTCCTTTCCCCTTCAGACCCTGGTGCTGGGGATTCTGCGGTGACCCAGCAGACAGCCCTGCCTCCCAGGGAGATTCAACAAACATGCCTCCATCTCCAGAATTGCTTGTGAGGCTGGCGGGCTCCAGGGAAGTACTTCCCACACTCAGCCCTGGATTTCTCACCTGTAGAATGGGGGGTGCACTCTGTGACCATGAGTGAAGATGGTCTCGTTTGAGGTTTATGATGACCCATGAAGATGGGGCTAAAACAGGCCCTGACTTACAGATAGGGAACCTGAGGCCCAGAGAGGTGAAGGGACTGACTTGGGGTCACTCAGCATGTGAGAGGCAGGATGGAGACCAGCTGACCATTGGTTCCTCCAGGCCTTAGAAGGGGGGCTGTGTGGCTGCGAGGCACCTGGCTGAGGCTCTCACCTGTGGATGCCTGTTCCTGGAAACAATAGAAGAGAAAGGGCCAAGTCCAGAGTGTACCACAAGGCAGGGTGGGGCAGGCACATGCCTTGGTCTCACCTGCCCTGGACCTGGGCCCAGGACTCTGCTGAGGGTGGGGCTGCTGCAACCACTCCCATGCCACCCTGCCTCTGGGGACTCTTGCCTAGAGACTCCATTGTCCAGATGATTAAAATGAGACTCAGAGAGGGTGCTGGCCTCCTAAAAGTTCACACAGCAAGTGAGCATTGTGGCCAGATTTCTCCCCAAGACTCTGATGGCAGTTCTGCAGCATGGCGCTGCCCTGGACCTCCTACAGGACTAATGGCAAGGGAAAGGAAGGCTACCACTCTCCTCAGTGCCAGGCCCTTCAGTGCTTACCCACCCGCATTATGCCATCCTGTCATGGCATCGAAGGTCCAGAGGCAAAAAGTGAGGCTCAGAGAGGGAGAGCTGCGCTCAGGGCAGCAGCTGTGAGCCGAGGAGCTGGGTTCAAGGCCAGCTGGCCTGGCTCGAGCCAGGATCTTTCCTCAGAGGACATCCCAGGGAGTGTGTTCAGACAGCCAGGGGACCACGGTGCGGACAGAAGCCAGTCCCAGCCCCAGCATCTCCCAGATAGAAAGATGAGCGGCTGGGACTCACCCTCTTCTAAGGCACCCTGGAGCCGGCTGCCTCCACTTCCCTGTCCCATGGTCCTCAGCATCCATGTCCCTGCTCTGTCCCTCACAGCCCAGGGAAGGGATGTTTGCCTAAGATCGCACAGTCCAAAGCCCAGAGCAAATGCGAGGGGGGTTCTAGCCTCCTTCCAAGGGCCCGTTGGCCTCTCCCACCATCTGGGGCTGGGGACCTCCCACACGTCTCTTGTGCTCCAGCCAGGTGCCAGGTGCAGAGCCAAGCCTGTGCTTTTCTTTGCAGACTCAGAACCCTGAGGGCTGACCACTGTTGTGCATCCATGTGCACCGCCCATTCCTGTCCGGAAGACTGGGCCTTTCCCCTTCTCTGCTGGCCCATCCTTTCCCATCACAGCCCAGCTCCACCCTCCCTCCATCTGACCCTCTGCCCACCCTGGTCTTGCCCCCGACCCAGGAATAGATGGGGCATAAAGTGAATATCCATGGCCAGGTGCCATGGAGCACACCTGTAATCCCAGCAGTTCTGGAGGCTGAGGCAGGAGGATCGAAAGTCCTAGGCCAGCCTCACCAACTTAGTGAGGCCCTGAGGAACTCAGTGAGACCCTGTCTCTAAATAAAATACAATAAAGGGCTTGGGATGTGGCTCAGTGGTTGAGCATCCCTGGGTTCAATCCCTGGTACCAAAAATAATAATAAAATGTGAGCACCCACGGATTGAACGGAAACTTCACCTACGCTGAAGAGGGAGCCAGGCCTTCCCAGAGGCCTCCTGGACAGGCTGGAGGGTTCTTGGACCTCCCTCCTCCAGCTCTGACCCTGACCCCTGTTTTCGGCCACCAGCTGGCAGGCAGCAAATATTTACATTTGCAAAGTAAATTCCCACAGACTCCGGCTGGGCTGGGCAGGCTGTACCCTGTGACCTGAGGTCACTGAACTGTGCAGACCTGGGGGGTCAGATGAGAAGGAGGGAGCCCCTCCCTTGGATCCTCTCCTGGGGGAGAAAGTCACAGGACAAAGGATAGGGACCCCCGAAGTTCTCTCACCCCCATTTCCAATTTAGGGCAGACTTGGGGTCCCAACTGCCCTCATCCTGCTTGTGGACAGGCCTAACAGCCTCCCCCTTGGGCCTTGTCCTCTTCGGTACCATGGTTTGTCATAAGGATCCCATGGGAAGGGACATTGCCTTGGCACTGGGTGGAAGGACGAGGGGCTGCTTTGGGGTCCTTGGTGTTCCAGCCGGTGGGGCAAATTAGAACCTGCAGAGGGCAAAGACTGTGTGGAGGTCCAGACAGGGAGTGATGAGCACCTCTATAGGAACCTTGGTACTGCTGAGTGTCCTGGAGCATCCAGGAGGGCTTCCTGGAGGAGGTGACATGGAGCCACAGCTGTAGGAATTGGGGAAGGGCACGGTGTACATGTGAGTGTCGGGGATGGCAGCTGAGAGTGGAGCTTGGGGTCTGTGGTCCCAGGACCAACCTTCAGGGCCTCCTGGGATGGGAAGGATGGAACTGAGGAGGACCCCCAGGAGCGACTACCAGGCCTGGATGAGGGGGCTCTCTGCCCACTGAGACCTGCCTCAGGGTCCCTGGCCAAACACCAGGGACGGATGTGGCATTTTTGTCCTGCAGAAGGCCATCCGTGCCAGGAGTGGTGATGTGTGTCTGTCATCCCAGCAGCTCGGGAGGCTGAGGCAGGAGGATCACAAGTTCAAAGCCAGCCTCAGCAACAGCAAGGCCCTAAGCAACTCAGTGAGACCCTGTCTCTAAATAAAATACAAAATAGGGCTGGGATGTGGCTCAGTGGCCTAGTAACCCTGAGTTCAATTTCCCAAACCCCTTCCCAACAAAAGGCCATCCCACAACCCACAGTTTTTTCCTTCCTGGAATTCTGTGTGCTAAAGGGCCTTTGATAACCTGATACATCTTTTAAAGGACTTTTATGTGTTTATCAGAATTGGGGGGAGTTTTGGTTTAATGTTTAGAGTCCTGAATCCAGAGTGGACATTCTCCCGGTTTTGCTTTGGTTTGGTTTTTCTTCTGCCGGGATTGGACAGAGGGCCTTGGGGCCGCTAGGTGAGCTTGCTCCGCAAGCTCCAGCCCAGCCCTGACCCTCTTCTGATTGATTGAAGCTCACAATTACTTTGAGCCCCTCTGTGGGCCCTGCTGGCGCAGCCGTCCTTCGCTTCGTGTTTCTAGTTTTCTCTGACTCCTGGAGCAACATCCCGAAACAAAATTGGCTGAAAAAGAATTTCCAGCCACAAGTCCACGGATGAATAACGGGGACACCCTCCCGTGACATTAGAACATTTATTCTCCTTTCCCAGGCAGCCGTCTGCAGTCCACATTATTTCACCTTCTGTTTCATTTGCTTACTTAAAATTATTTTTCAGCCCTTGATTCATGCATTTATCAATGGATAAGTTTTATTGAGGCCCTTGAGGTCCTACTGGGTGCCAGGCCAGACACAAGACGGACCAGGTCCCTGCCTTGGTGAGGATGGTACTCCAGCCAGCAGGGCAGACAGTTGGCAGCCGGCTGGGGAATTGGTCCAGTCAATAACACATGGAAAACACTATGGGGGGAAGAAAAAGGGAAGTGGGAAGGGCCAGAAGAAGCCAAAGCTTCATTATAGAGAAGACTCAGGCGTGCTCAGGGCCAGAGGGATGGCAGCTGCTTTGGGTCAAGTTTCTGCAAAGCCTGATAAAATGGCATTTTGCATCTTCACCTGGGAGCAGAAACTGTGAAGCAGGGTCGGCAAGACCATTTCTGTCAGACATCCGAACTCTTGCTGGATACTGGGCCTCCCTGCCTGGTGCCCCCCCACAAAAAAAAGAAGTCAGGCTCTGGAGTCAGACCTACCTGGGTTCAGATCCAGGCTGGAGAACTCCAGGGGAATGAGAGAGTCACTTCATTTCTCAACCTTGGTTTCCTTCCAGGGGAAAAGAGAGGAAGAGTCCTAGCGGGGTGCGTGGTGCACACCTGTCATCCCAGTGGCTCAGGAGGCTGAGGCAGGAGATTGGTGAGTTCAAACCAGCCTCAGCAACTTAGCGAGATTCTGAGCAACTCAGTGGGACCCTGTGTCTGAATAAAATATGAAAAAGGGCAGGGGATGTGGATCAGTGGTTAGGCACTCCTGGGGATTAAAAAAAAAAAAGTCTCCTTCACCCTTCCATTGGTCTGCATGTTCAGGACAGGAGACGTGGTATCCAGTTGCTCTGTGACTTTATTTCCTCATCTGTTAAGACTATGTAGTACCAGCACTTTTGCAAAAAAATAAAATAAAACACAGTAAGTGCTTAGAATGTACCAGAGCTGGTTGGGAGAAGGTGCTAAAGAGTTTGGGCTGGGATATGTGAAGCACTTAGCACCAGGGGGCTCCCCAGCCCAGAGAGCCCCCAGTCCCTGTCCCTGTCCTGGGCTGGAGGACTGGGGAGATTCGCCTCTGCACCCAGGCACATTAAGGCCCCAGGGGACCTTGTGCTAGGGAGGCAGCTCAGCCTGAGCTCCACAGTGGGACCCAGAGCGAGGCCGGGCAGCCTCCCTGCTGGGGACCGGCCAGAGGGACCCGTCTGGTCTGAGTCCCCGGCGCCTCTCCCTGCTCTGCCTCAACCCACAGCCAGGTCTCCTCTGCCAGGCCCGGGCCTTATTTGGGTCTTGCCCCTCCTGCACGCCCCCCCAACAACACTTTGCAGCCTTAAAAGGCAGGCCCCCGGGGCAGGGGGAGCCCTCGCCACTGCTGGCTCCAGAGCCCCTCCAGCTGTGCCCTTCACCCGGGCTTGGCCAGCCCATCCCTCCAGCTGTGCTGCAAACCAAGCCCCCAAAGCCAGACCAGCCAGGGTGCGGCAGGGGTGGGCCCTGGCACCAGCAGCCAGCCGCTCTCTGGTTTTCATTTAAAGCCAGGGTTGGATCGGCTTCAGTCTTTTCTGACTCTGAGGGCCAGGGAGAGAGAGAGTGACGGTCACAGCCTAGTTTACTGCGTGTCTCCTGTGTGTGAGCAGCGGGCCCTGTGCACAGATCCTCAGGCCTCACACCAGGCTGGGAGGGACAGAGAGGCCTTAGTGTCCCATTTTACAGATGGGAAAGTGGGCTGGTCCAGAGAGGATGTCACACAGGTCAGTAAGTGATGGGGCAGGAACCCACACTGGTGGGTTTGTTGTTGTTTTTTTTTTTTTTTTTTTGGTACTAGGGATTGAACCCGGGGACCCTCGACCACATCCCCAGCCCCCTTCATTTTCTATTTCAAGACAGGATCTTGCTAAGTTGCTGAGGGCCCTGCTAAATTGCTGAGGCTTGTCTGAATTTGCAGTCCTCCTGCCTCAGCCTCCTGAGCTGCCGGAATTACAGGCGTGTACCACCATGGCCAGCCAAGCCCAAACATATTTTGGGGGGATACTGTGGATTGAACCCAGGGGTGCTTAACCACTGAGCCACATACCCAGCTCTTTTTATGTTTTATTTTGAGACAGGGTCTCACTAAGTGGCTTAGTACCTCACTAAGTTGCTGACGCCGGTTTTGAACTTGCTATCCTCCTGCCTCAGCTTTCCAAGATGGTGGGATTACAGGTGTGCGTCACCATACCTGGCCGATATCTTCTAACTCTTAACCAATGTAGCTGGTTGGGATCGCTGGGGAAGCCTCCAGCCTCCTCCTCACCCCATTGCCAGCTTCTCTCACCAGCCCATCAAGTGCTCGGTCTGTTCCAACTTGGTGCTGTGTCACCTGGGGAAACAGCTCCACCTCCCTGAGCCTCTCTGCCCCTCAGGGAATAGGAATCCCTGCTGGGGATGCAGTGGCGGGCAGGGGCACGTGCCAAGGCAAGGATGGCACAGCCACCGGGGTCCTCACCAGGCCTTTCCTCAGTTGCAGGCACCTCTGGCTTCAGGGAACCTGCATGGCCGGGCAGCACCGTGCGCCGGATGGCTCTTCAGTCCACAGCCTTCTCAGGTGGGTTCTGGGGTGGCATCTCGGGTGAGACCTAGAGGGGACCCAGGGCAACATGGTAATTGTCCTAAGAGCCAACTGTCCAGGAGAGGCTGGAAAGAGAGCTGCAAGGGGGAGAGGAAGGACCCCAGAGGTGGGTCTGTCTTGAGCCCAGGCACCCTGGGACTGTGACCCCTGGACTCCTGCAGATGCAGAGCCAAGCCCCGTTCCCTCCTCTTTTCCAAGTGTCCACAGTGTGCAAGGCCCTGAGCCAGTGCTTTCTGTCACCAGCTCCTTTAAACCCCACAGCTGTGCACACCCTGCTCCAAGACCAGACAGGAGACCTGCCCTGCCCCGCCCTGGTCCAGTTCCCACGGCCATGAGGGGGCAGCACTGGGCGGGACCCGCTGTGCCATGCTGCCCAGTGGGCGCTGGCTGCACCTTGCCAGGTTCCTCTGAGGATGGCGAACAGCTTGCAAACCTCCGAAAATGGCTGCAGCTGTTGGGAATAATTTAGGGGTCTTGCTAAGGAGTCTTGAGGAGTGGACTGTGCTTCTGTGAGAGGGTCAGAGGGTGGTGCCTCTGAGGCCAGCCCTGTATAGGCTGTGATGTGTGGGTCCCCGAAGCTGGCAGGTCCACACCCCAACCCCACCCTGCAGGAAACAACAGGATTTCCCGCCCTGGCTTCTGGGGAAAATGTCATTTTGGACACGAGAGGCTGCGGGATCAGGCCTCAGACCCCGCTCTGGAAGAAACAGGTTCACTTTGGAGGCTCCAGTGTTGAAGGAAACCCTCAGGGGCGGTCCACCCTGGGCCTGTGGTGGTTCTGCAACCCCTTCCCTGCACTGCAGTTCCTCCTGGGTTGGGGTCTGTCTCCTTGCTCCTCCTTTGTCTCCGGGGGCTAGGGGCTCTTAGGAAGAACCTGGGAATCTGGGATCCTGTCCCAGTCTCCTCCCTTCCCACAGGTTGTCTCAACTGCAGCAAAGTATCAGAGCTGACCGAGAGGCTGAAGGTGCTGGAGGCCAAGGTGGGTGAGCAACTCCCTGCTGACCCCAGCCCTGGGGCCCCCTGGCCTCCTTTTGCCCTTCCTGCACCCCCATGCCAACCTGCAGCTCCGAGTTCCCGCAGGGCTCCCCACGGATCAGGCAGGCAGTTTCCCCATGCCAGCCCTGCCTGCCACTGGTCCCATCCAGCTCTTCCGCCTGTCCTCCGGTGCCTTCCCCAGGAAGCCCGGACTCACAGTCAGATGGTCTGGCCCTCTCTTCCTCCAGGAAGCCGTGACACCCACTCCCGTGCTGCTCAGACCCAATCAGAAAAGCACAGACACTCCCAGGGCTGGCTGCAGGGTCCCCTCCTTGCCCACCACCTCCTTCGCCACCCACATAATACCATCCTCCAGCTTCAAAGCAGAGCATCGATTACTCATCTCATTAGTTTGAGATTAAAAGTCTTCAAAAATTATAGAACAGTAAACAAAGTTTCTAAACATGAAAAACTCAGAAATGTGGGTCATTGATGCCTTCTTGTTTTTGTTTTTAAGACTCAGTCAAATTCTATTGCCCAGGCTGGTAACTCCTGGGCTTGAGTGAGCCCCTGAGTATCTGGGACTGCAAGCATGCATTGTTAGTTTTTAATCATTATATTTTCTTCCAGAGTTTTTTTTTTGGGGGGGGGGGTGGGGGTACTGAAACCAGGGGTACTTCACCACTGAGCTACATCCCAGCCCTTTTTATTTTTTATTTTGAGTCAGGATCTCGCTAAGTTGCTCAGGGCCTGGCTAAATTGCTGAGGCTGTCCTCAAACTTGCAGTCCTCCTACCTCAGCCTCCAAAGTTGCTGGAATAACAGGAGTGCACTATGATGCCAGGCTCCTTCCAGGTTTTCTGGACATATGTAGATAGACCTGTGTACACTTTGCATATTCTTTGTTCCACTGTTCCCTCCTCTTGGACTTCATCTTGTGGAGATGATCAGATGTGAACATATTTCCCTATCAGGAAGGAAATTAGAAAACCAGAGTCCAGAAAGGGGTAGTTGCATAATTACAGAGCATCTGCTATGAGGACAGCCCCACGTGTCCCCCGGTCAATGGCTCAGGGAGTACCAATTGATGTTCCAGAGTTGTCTTCACCCAGTCCCAAAAGTGGATTTGGGATATGCCACCTAGTCTGTCTTTTATGTCAGACCCTTCCAAGCTTCCCTGCAGATTTAGCAAAAATCCTAATGGTAGAGAGCGTGCATAGCATACCCAAGGCCCTGGGTTCAATCCCCAGAACCAAAAAAAAAACCCCAAAATCTTCAAACCCCCCTGTGCAGTTTCAGCAGATCAAGACAAGAGTCATATTATTCATGGAGATTAGCATAGAAAAACCGCTTGGGCAGCAAGCTGCGTGAGCCCAGAGCTCCACTGGTGTGGCAGTGACATGCGTGATGACTCTTCTCCAGTGCCTGTTGGAACCTGTGCACTTTAAAACACACACACTTCCCAGGAAGCTCCGGGCCCCTCAGAGCCCAGGCCTCACTCCCTTCGGGCCCCTCGGCTGGTCTGTGCTTGGAGAGTCCCTGGAATCCACCCCATCCCTGTCTTCTCCCTCCTCACAGGTGGCTGTGCTGACCGTCACAGAGCGGGCAGTGCCCTCGACCCCAGCTACCCTTGAGGACCCTTCTCCCCTCTGGGGCTCCCCAGCTGCCGAGGGCAGCCCTGGAGATGGAGGCGTCCAGGGTGAGTGGATCAGGCAGGAATATACCCCCATGTGGGAATCGGGGAGTGAGACTCTGGGAGTGAGACCCCTTCTCTGCCCTACTGACCTCTGGAGGCCTAAGTCTTCCCTTATCTCCACCAGAGCCAGGGGTGTTCTCAGGGGCGCCTGAGCACTGGAGTCCTGGGAAGCTGAGCAGCCCCAGCAGATCCTGCCTGGGTGGAAATGGTTCTGGGGACTCTGAATGACTCTCCTTCCCGCTGACCCAGCAGGCTCTCTGACCCCTGCCTTCCCCCCTCATCCCAGGGCTACCAGGAGCCAGAGAGAGCCTGAGGGCCCCCCTGTTCCCTCAAGATGGTAGGTGCTGGCAGGGGGCTCAGGGCCAGGGTGTGGGTCAAGAGCAGGCCCAGAGCTGCCAGCCTAATGCTCTCTACTCCCCAGACCTCGGGGCCACTCGGGGGCTGCCTGGGCCTACCGGTCCCAAAGGAGATGCTGGCAGCCAGGGCCCAGCAGGGATGAGAGGCCCACCAGGTAAGCACCTACAATGTCACCTGTGTCCCCCACTTTCTTGACCATCCCTTCTGCTGGGTGGACCCAGGCTGGGCCTTCTTCCCCGACCAACACAGCCAGGGTGGCCTGGTGTCTTCTACCATTTGCCTCTCCACCCACCAGCCCTCCAGGGACTGTCCTGCTCACACCTGGCTCTCTGCTGATGCTCTCTTGGCACTTACACTCACCAGGGTCTGAGCCGGGCACTGGGGTGGGGTTAGCCCAGTCCCTGCCCTCTGGGAGCTCCCAAACCAGTAGGAGAAATACTAGTCCCCACCCCATGACCAGGGTTCCTAGGGAAACCTTGGTGTCTGGGAGCCCTAAGGAGAAACCCGGATTAGTCTGGATGGGATAGAGAATGATAGGCTGTGTTCATGCCCCTCACAGAAAGCCAGGGAGGGCAGGCCTGCAGGCTCCAGAGCCCTCTCCGTGCTGCTACCCAGGCAGCCATCCTGCCCCTCTTGAGGTCACCCTCCCTGCCTACTCTGCACCTACCAACCCCTGCAATCTCATTGCAGGTCCACAGGGTCCCCCAGGGAGCCCTGGCCAGGCTGGGGCTGTGGGAACCCCTGGAGAGAGGGGACCTCCAGGCCCACCAGGGCCTCCTGGTCCCCCAGGACCCCCAGCCCCTGTTGGGCCATCCCATGCCCGGATCTCCCAGCATGGTGAGTCCCCCTGGGGTCCTGGCAGGTTGAGGTGGGGGTGATGAGGCTGCGTGACCCTTGCCATGGTACCTGCCATCTACCAGGCACCTTGCCCGTGCCTGGTGTCCACAGGTCACCCATTGTCCAGCAGATGCTGCTTTCTCTGTCCACAGATGAGGGACACAGGGTCAGAGCGGGGAGGTCACATGCTGTGATCACACAGCTGGGTCATGGGGGGCATGGCTTCAGATCCAGATGCTCAGAGCTACTGGGCATCAGGCCTCCCCAGCCCTGGAGCTGGCCAGAATCCAGCCCTCAAGAGCACCAGGAAGTCCAAGGCCCAACAGAAGGGGAGAGCTCTGAGGTGGATCGCTGGCCTCCTGCCCTGCAGCCCAGCCTGACCCGCACAGGTGCTGCCAGGGCAGAGCGTGGATGCAGGGCCCCACCCCTCCAGGCCATGCCGAGCTGTCACAGCCCATTCTCCCCGCCACCCTGTGCTGTCCACTCACTGTTTGTCCTCCTCTCCGCAATCTGTGGCCCCATCTCTACAGTGGGGACAGAGCCAGAATTCCTGGATCCCCACGCACAGAAGCTGGGACATCATAGGTCGTCAGTAAACCATAGCTTTTAGGGTTATTCCCGTTCCACAAGTAGCAGTCCAGGCTCAGTGAAGCAGTCTTTCCGGATGTCACCAGCGAGAATGCAGTAGGGTCAGACCCGGGTCTCCCTCTGCTGGTCCTTCATGGCCCACACTCTCCCTGCTTCTCACCCTGGGAGCTGGTGCCCATTGGCACATCTGTGCTGCAGGTGCCCCGTAGGGCCATCAGAGCTGACTTGGCAGAGGTGGCAGGGGGACACAGCCCTGCTCATTCATCATCTTTCCTCTCTCAGGAGACCCGTTACAGTCCAACACCTTCACTGAGACCAGCAGCCACTGGCCCCAGGGACCCACTGGGCCCCCCGGCCCGCCTGGTCTTCCAGGGCCCGTGGGTAAGTGAGTCCAGGCCTGGAGTACGGGGTGGGTTGGTAGATGGCGGGGGCCTCAGGCTGTAGCCGTCAAGAGGCGGTCGATGACATTGTACTCTGCTCCAGTCCTGAGGACATCCTGTCTCATTCTAGGTCCCCCTGGACCTCCTGGTCCCACAGGTGTCCCCGGGAGTCCTGGACACATGGTGAGTCCTTCTCCAGGTGCTCCCATCCACATTTCCAGCCATGCATCTATCTATTCATCCTTCTTTAATTCATTCTTTCAACAAGCACTTACTGAGCATTTCATACGCAAACCACTTTCCATAAGTTTTCTCCTCATTCAATTCATGTAATGAAAAGCAATGGTTGTTGTCACCTAAGGCTGAGGAAGGTGAAGTCCTTGCCCTGGGCTGTGGTCAGCATACAGCAACATCTGTAGGCCGGCGTGGACTGACCGACTCCAGGGTCAGATAGCTTAGCCCTGAGCTGTGTAACCTGCCCATTGTTATGGGTGTACAGTGAGGCCCAGGCTAAGCTGGGGTTCCCTCCCTGACCCCTCTGCCCCCAAGCCCCTGCCCATTCTATCCTACCCCATCACAAAACTGAGGCCCTGTCTTATTGCTCAGGGACCTCCAGGCCCCACTGGACCCAAAGGAATCCCTGGCAATCCAGGAGAGAAGGGCGAGAGAGTGAGTACCCAGATGACCTCTGGCGGGGGATTCTGAGGAGTCCGAGGGCCCTAGGTCAGAGCCCCAACAGCTAACCTCAGTCTTCTCATCCTTTCTATACAGGGACTACGTGGGGAGCCTGGCCCCCAAGGCTTCACTGGGCTGCAGGTAAATGACAATATCTGCCCTGTACCATGTCTCTAGGATCCCATAGCCCATAGCCTGCACCCCCGTCCCCTGCAGTTGCCCTGACCTTCCCGTCTGGACCAGGACAGCTCCATTCTCTCAGTTGCTTTCTGTCTCTGGGACCCATCATCCTTTTATTTAATTATTTATTTTTTGGTTGTTGAACCTTTATTTTACTCATTTATTTATTTGTGTTTCTGAGGATCAAACTCAGGGCCTCACATGTGCTAGGCAAGTACCCACCTTGGGCTGAGCCACCACCCAGCCCGTCATCCTTTTAGAACTAGGCTTTGGCCATCTCTCTCACTCTGGCTGCCCATGACTCTCTTTTCCTCTCTTTCCCTACACATCTTTTTGACTTTGTACTTCTTTTCACTTTCAGTCTGTCCAACTCTGATTATACATTTAACCTTTTCTCCCTTTAATTCAATCAACTTTGACTCTTTGTATTTTGAATCTTTGTTATTAGGCACCTGCATATTTAGGATTTCAGTGTTTCCTTGGTCTTTTTATCTTTATGGAAGTAATATCTTTATCTCTGATAATACTCCTTGCCTTGAAATCTACTTTGCTTACTATTAAAGTAGGTACATCAGCATTCTTTTATTTTACATTTTTTTTTAGTTGTCAATGGACCTTTATTTTATTTATTTATATGTGGTGCTGAGAATCAAACCCAGTGCCCCACAGATGCTAGGCAAGTGCTCTACCACTGAGCTACAACCCCAGTCCCTACATCAGCATTCTAATGCTTGGTGTTTACATGGTATGTCTTTTTTGATTTTTTTTTTTTTTTTTTTTTTTTTTGGTTCTGGGGATTGAACCCAGGGGTCCTTAACCACTGACCCACATCCCCAGCCCTTTTTATTTTTTATTTAGAGACAGGGTCTCACTGAGTTGATTAGGGCTTCGCTAAGTTGCTAAGACTGGTTTTAAACTTGTGGTCCTCCTGCCTCAGCCTCCCAAGCCATTGGGATTACAGGTGTGCACCACATGTCTGGCTTTGATCTTTTTTCTTGCAACCTCTCTGTGCCTTTATATTTAAAGTGTTATCAGCAAGGCACAGTGGCGCACGCCTGTAATCCCAAAATCTTGGGAGACTGTGGCAGGAGGATCACAAGTTGGAGGCCAGCCTCAGCAATTCAGTGAGGCCCTAAGCAACTCAGTGAGACCCTGTGTCCAAATAAAATACAAAATAGGGCAAGGGATGTAGCTCAGTGATTGACTGCCCCTGAGTTCAATCCCTGGAACCCCCCCAAAAAATAAAAATAAAAAATTAAAGTGCTTCATCTATAAACAACATATAACTTGAGTCTTGCTTTTTTCAAAAGTATGACCTTTTCATTCATTTACATTTAATAATATGCATAAGTATTGATATGGTTTTAAGTTTTTGTCCTGTTTATCACATTTTTTTTTGTTTCTTTTTGTTTCTTTTTCCCTTTCTTTTCTTTCCTTCTTTTGGACTGAGTACTTTTTTTACATATATTTTAGTTGTAGATGGACACAATATTATTTTATTTTATTCCTTCTTATGTGGTGCTGAGGGTCAAACCCAGTGCCTCACACGTGCCAGGCCAACATGCTATCACTGAGCTACAGCCCCAGCCTGGACTGAGTACTTTTTTAGGATTCCATTTTATCTTCACCAGTAACTTTTTAGCAATAACTATTTATGCGATTTTTTTCATGTTTGCTCTAAGAATCACACTATGTGTCCTTATGTGTGTCCTGGTCATATCACAGTTGACTCGAATTGATATTCCAGCACTTCATGTATAAAGAGGTATAATTCTCAGGGCTGGGGATGCAGCTCGGTTGGTAGAGTGCTTGCCTTGAAAGTACAAGGCCCTGAGTTCAATCTGCAGTACCACAGAAAAAAAAAGCTGTATAATTCTGTTTTCACCTCCCGTTTTGCTTTATGCTATTGACGTCCCATATTGTACTTCTACTTTTTTATAAACCCAATTTTTGTTTTTTTGGCAACAATGGGGATCCAACCCAGCACCTTACACATGCCAGGCAAGTACTCTACCACTGAGTTACACCCCTAGCCCAACATTAGCATTATTGTTTTAAATAGTCAGTTGAAAGCTGGGTATTGATGGTGCACACCTGTAATCCCAGCCACTCAGAAGACTGAGGCAGGAGGATGGCAGGTTTGAGGCCAACCTGGGTAACTTAGTGAGATCCTGTCCCAAAATAAAATAAGAAAGACTGGGAATCTAGCTCAGTGGTAGAGCACTTGCCTGGTATGTGCAAGGCCCTGGGTTCAATCTCAAATACCTGAAAATAAATAAGTAAATCATTAACTTTTAAAGAAGAAGACAAGATATAATTAGCCTACTGGTAGTGGTGGTACATGTCTATAATTTCAGCGATTCAGGAGGCTGAGACAGGATTGCAGGTTTGAGGCCAACCTGGGTATCTTAGCAAGACCCTCAGTGGCTTAGTGAGACCCTGTCTCAAAATGAAAAATAGAAAGGACTGGGGATGTAGCTCAGTGGTAACGCAGCCCTGGTTCACTCCCCAGTACCAAAAAAAACCCCCAAAAAACAAAAAAACGAAAACAAAAAAACACACCCAAAAAATAAAAGCTGGGATGTAACTCTAAGTAGTAAAGAGTCCCTAGGTTTGATACCCAGTACAGGAAAAAAAGAAAAAAAAAAAGGTCGGCCTTCCATATCCATGGGTTCCATGTCCCCAAATTCAGACAACTGTGGGGTAAAATATTTGGGGGAAAATTTCATCTGTATTGAACATGTACAGACATTTTTTTCTTGACATTATTTCCTAACCATTATAGTGTAAAAGCTATTTACATATCATTTATATTGTAGTATGTATTAGAAGTAATCTAGAGATGATTTAAATAATCTCTACACATAGGAGGACTTATGTGGGTTATATGCAAATATTGTGCCATTTTATGAGGCCCTTGAGAAATTGTGGATTTGGGTATCCAGGAGAGACCCCAATCCCCAGGAACCAGGGGATTGGTTCCCCATTTATAGTGCGGGACCCCTATACTCTTACAGTCAGTGACATATTCACCAGTGCTAGTACTGCCACCTAGGACCTTCCTGTGGATCCCAATTTCTATCTCTTTCCTCCATTCTAAAGAAATCCCTTTAGCTTTTCTGGTATTGTTGGTCTCCTGGAAACAGTCTATCTAAAACTGTCTCTAGGGGCTAGGAGTGTGGTTCAACGATAGGGTGCATGTATAGTATGCTTGTGGTTTGTCCCCAAACACCACAAACATACAAACACAAATAAAATAGTCTCTATCTCAATTTCTTGAAAGATATTTGAGCTGGGTGTAAAATTATATGTTGGCAGTTTTCCCCCTTCTAACAGTTTAAAGATGTTGTTCCATGGTTCTGGCTTATAAAAGGTTTCTCATGAGAAACTGGCTGTCATTGTTCCCTTATATATACTGTGTCCTTTTCATATATAATGTGGCTTTTAAGATTTTTCTCTTAGGGCTGGGGTTGTGGCTCAGTGGTAGAGCACTCGCCTGGCATGTGTGAGGCACTAGGCTCAATTCTCAACACCATGTAAAAATAAATAAAGGTATTGTGTCCAACTGTGTTCATCTACAACTACAATGTGTGTGTGTGTATACATATATAAATTCATATATATGTATATATATATATATATATATGAAGATTTTCTCTTTATCCTTATTTTCAACAGATGGATTTTAATGTGGCTAGGTGTGATTTTCTTCGTGTTTATTCTGCTTTGTGTTTACTGAGATCCCTAGATCTAGAAGGTTTTGTTTCCTTTTGTTGGTGGTCATTTTTGTCAGTTGTCAGTGCAATGGGAATAGTAATAATGTACAATAGGGATTTGCTTTGGTTTGTTGATTAATAATTTTTGAGAGCTGTTTTAGGTTCATAGCAAAATTGGGTGGAAAGAAACGCATTTTCCGTCTCTGCACATGCACAGCCTCTCCCACTAGTAAGTGACAATCAATGGACCAACGCTGACACATGTTAGGGTTCATTCTTGGTTTTGTACATTCTGTGGGTTTTGGAAAACATAATGGCATCTATCTACCATTATACATTATAGCATAGTTTCACTGCCTTAAAAAATCGTCTGTGCTCTGACTCGTCATCCTCCCCTCCTACCTAACTGCTGGTGCCCACTAATCTTTTTACTGTTTCCATAGTTGTGCCTTTTCCAGACGATCCTATAGTTGGAATTATAGCGTACAGCCTTTTCACATTGGCTTCTTTCACTGAGTAGTGCACTTTTAACTTTTTTCATGTCTTTTCATGGCTTAATAGCTCATTTCTTTTTAGCTTCCATTAATAATATTCTATTATCTGGATGTACCAGTTTATCCATTTACCTACTGAAAGAGATTTTTGTTGCTTTCAAGATTTGACAGTTATACATAAAGCTGCTATAAACATCCAGAGGCTACGGGAATGGTGGCGCACACCTGTAATCACAGAGGCTCGGAGACTAAGGCAGGAGTATTGTAAGTTTGAAACCAGCCTCAGCAACTTAGCCAGGCCCTGAGCAACTCAGTGAGACCCTGTCTCTCAATAAAATACAAAATAGCACTGGGGATGTGGCTCATAGTTGAATGCCCCTGAGTTCAGTCCCTGGTACCAAAACAAACAAACAAACCAAACCAAACCAAACCAACAAATCCAGAGGCAAGTTTTTGTGTGGTCATAAATTTTCAATTCATTTGGTAAATACCAGCAAGCATTATTGCTGGATCATATGTTAAGAGTGTGTTTAGTTTTTTTTTTTCTTTCTTTCTTTCTTTCTTTCTTTCTTTTCTCTCTCCCTCCCTCCCTACCCCCCTTTCTTTTTTTCTTTTGTGGTGCTGGGGATTCAACCCAGGGCCTTGTTCATGCAAGGTAAGCACTCTACCAACTGAGCTATATCCCCAGCCCCTCCCTTTCTTTTTTCAGAGAAAGGTTCTTAGCTGGCACATGCCTATAATCTCAGCAACTTGGGAGGCTGAGGCAGGAGGATCACAATTTTGAACTCATCCTGAGCAACTTAGCAAGATTCTGTCTCAAAATAAAATAAAAAGGGCTGGGGATGTGGCTAAATGGTAGAACACCCCTGGTTTAATCCCCAGTTCCACCAAAGAAAGAGAGAGAGATGCAAGGTCTTGCTATGTTGCTTAGGCTAACCTCAAACTCCTGGACTCAAGAGATCCTCCTGCCTCAGCCTAATGCAGAGCCGAGACTTAGGCACAGGCATCTGCACCCAGCTTTAGAGTATGTTTAGTTTTATATGACACTGCCACATTATCTCCCAAAGTGACTATACCATTGTGCATTCCCACCGGCAATGAATGAGGGTTGTTGTTGCTCTGCGTTCTTGCCAGCGTTTGGAATTGATGCTATTCTGTGCTTTGGACATTCTGGCAGGTGTGTAGTGGTAAATTGTTCAGGGATTGTTTTTGTTTTATCTCACTGCTTTAATTCGCAATTCCCTAATGATGTGTGATGTTGAACATCCTTTTATATCCTATTTGCTGTCTGTATATCTTGTTTGGTGAGAGTGTCTGTTCAAGTCTTTTGCCCATTTTTAATTGGATTTGTTTTCATATTGCTGAGTTTTAAGTTCTTTGTTCAGGTGTGTCTTTTGCAAATCTTTTCTCCTAGCTTTTGGCTGGTCTTCCCATTTTCTTGACAATGTTTTGTGTAGAGCAGAAGTTTTTAGTTTAATCCGGTTATCAATTGTTTCTTTCATCGATCATGCCTTTGGTGTTATATCTAATCATTGTGCCATATACAAGATCATCTAGGTTTTTTCCCATGTTATCATCCTGGAGTTTTGTAGTCTTATGTTTATAGTTAGGTCTGTGATGCATTTTGAGTTTATTTTTGTGAGGATGTAAGAGATGTGTCAAGATTTTTTGGAGACAGGATTTCCCTAGATTGCTCAACTGGGTTTATACTCCTGGGTTCAAGGGATCCTTCAGCCTCTGCTTCCTAAGTAGCTGGGAATACACACATGCACCACCCAGCTAGATTCATTTTATTTATTTGTTTTGCATGTGAATGTCCAATTGTTTTAGCACCAGTTCTGGAAAAGACTATCTTTGCTCCATTGTATTACCCTTGCTCCTTGGTCAAAGATTGGTTGACTATGTTTACGTGAGGCTATTTCTAGACTTTATAGTCTGCCCCATTGATCTATTTTTCTATTCTTTCACCAGTTACATGCTGTCTTGATCAGTGTAGCTTTACAAGAAGTCAGACAGCATTAATCCTACAACTTTATTCTTTTCCTTCAATACTGAGTTCATACCAGTCATGTGGCACATACCTGGTGTGATCCCAGCTATTCAGGAGGCTGAGGCAGAAGGATCACAAGTTTGAGGCCACCTCAACACTTACCAAGACCCTCAGCAATTTAGCAAGATTCTATCTCAACATAAAAAATAAAAATGACTGGGTAAAATGGCCCTTGGTTCAACTCCCAGTCCCCACACCCCCCAAAAAAATACTGAGTTGGATATTCTGGGTCCTTTTCTTCTCCATAAAAGTTTTAAAATAAGTTCATTGGTATCACAAAATACCTTGCTGGGATTTTGATTGGGATTACAGTGAGTCTATAGATCAAATTGGGGAAAACTAACCTCTTGGTAATATCTAGTCTATCCGTGAACATGGAATATCTCTATTTAGCACTTCTTTGGTATCTTTTATTAGAATTTTGAGGTTTTCCTCATATACGTCTTGTACATATTTTGTTATATTTTTACTACCTAAGTAATTTTGGAGATTGGCGAAGGAAATGATAATCTTTTTATTTCAAATTCCATTTGTTTATTGCTGATATAGAGGAAAGCATTTGACTTTTTCATATTAACTCAAAACCTGCAAACTTGTAATTTTCACTTATTAGTTATGAAAACTTTTTTGATAATTCTTTTGGATTTTCTGCATAGACGAACATGTCATCTGCAAACGAAAACAACTTTATTTCTTCTTTAAGAGTCCATATACTTTTAAAAATTTTTTGTCTTGCTGCATCAGCTAGGACTTCCAGTATTGTGTGGAAAAGCAATGGTGAGAGGGAACATCCTTGCCTCATTCCTTACCTAAACAGGAAAGCCTCAAGTTTCTCACCATTAGGTATGAGTTAGTAGTAGGTTTGTTTGGTGGATATTTATTATTGAATTCAGGAATTTCCCCTCTATTCCTAAGTTATTGAGGGTTTTACCAAGTTAGTGCTGGATTTTGTCAAATGCTTTTCCTTCATCTAATGTTATGATCATGTAATTTTCTAGCTTGTTGATGTGATGTATTACATTAATTGGGTTTTGTTTTTTTTGGGGGGGGGGGGGGGGGCTGGGAAATGAACCCAGGGGTGCTTAACTGAGCCACATCCCCAGCCCTTTAAAAAAATTTTTCTTTTAAATTTTGAGACAGGGTCTTGCTAAGTTGCTTAGGTCCTTGCTAAATTGCTAAGGCCAGCTTTGAACTTGCAATCCTCCTGCCACAGCCTCCTGAGCCTCTGGGATTACAGGCATGCGCCACCACACCGACTCATTGATTTTTGAATGCTGATCTAGTCTTACATAATGAGATAAATTTCATTCTCTGACTGTGTATACTTAGTTTTATACATTGTTGGACTTGATTTGCTGATATTTTGTTGAAGACTTTTGTGTCTATATTTACAGAAGATATTGGTTTGTAGTTTTCTTCTCATGTCTTTGGTTGTGATATTAGGGTAATGCTGGCCTCATAAAATGGGTTAGGGGCTGAGGGTGTAGCTCAGTGGTACAGCACATGTTTAGCATGCATGAATAATTTTCATTTAATTCAAACACTTTTAGGGCTCAGTGGTAGAGTGCTTGCCTATCATGTGTGAGGCACTGAGTTCAATCCTCAGCACCATGAAAGAAAGAAAGAAAGAGAGGGGGGGGGGGGGGAGAGGGAGGGAGGAAGGAAGGAAAGAAAGAAAAAGAAATGGTGTCCATCTACAACTAAAAAAAATATTTTTTTAAAAAACCATTTTTAGGGGCTGGTGTTGTGGCTCAGTGGTAGAGCACTTGCCTAGCATGTGTGAGGCACTGGGTTTGATTCTCAGCACTGCATATAAATAAATGAATAAAATAAAGGTCTATTAACATCTAAAAAATATTTTTAAAAACATTTTTACATTTTCTTGCAATCCCTTCTTTGACCCATGTACTAAAGTATGTTAATTAATCTAGTATTTTAGAATTTTTCTAGTTATCCTTCTGTGATTGATTTCTAATTTAATTCCATTATGGTCTGAGAGAATAGATTGTGTGACTTCTACTCTTTTAAATTTGTTGAGGTGTATTTTACGGCCCTTTGTCATCTATCTGGTGAATGTTCTTAAGTTTGAGAAGAACGTGTACTTTGCTGTCATTGGATGAAGTAGTCTATAAATTCTGATTATCTCGTTGATGGATGGTGCTGTGGAGTTCAGCTATGTCCTCACTGATTTTCTGCCAGCTGAATCTGTGCGTTCCTGATAAAGCAGCGTCAAAGTCTTCAGCTGTAATAGTGCGGAATATTCAAGGATTCATCTGTTTCTCTTTGAAGTTCTATCAGGTTTTTTTTTTTCTTTTTCTTTTGTGGCACTGAGGATAAAACCCAGGGCCTCTTATATGCTAGGCAGGCACTCTACCACTAAACTACATCCCCAGCCCTTTATTTTATTTTGAAAGAAGTTCTCGCTGAGTTGTCCAGGCTGGCCTTGAATTTGCAATCCTCCCGCCTTGGCTTCCGGAGTCCCTGGGATCACAGACACAGGCCACCACACCCCGCTCTGAACAGCCCAGTTTTTTGTTTGTTTTTGTTTTTTTGCTTTTTTTTCTTTGTTCTTTTTAGATATGACAGTAGAATGTATTTTGGCATAGTATATGTACACGACTCTGCATACGTTATTCTAATTAGGATCCCATTCTTGTGGTTGTACGTGATGTGGAGTTTCACTGGTTGTGTTCACATGTGAACAGAGGAAAGTTATGCAGATTCATTCTACTGTCTTTCCTTCACTCCCCTTTGTCTAATCCAAAGAACTTCTGTTCTCCCTTGCCCCTTATTGTGAGTTAGCATCCACATATCAGAGAGAACATTCGGCTTTTGGCTTTGGGGGGCTGGCTTATTTCACTTAGTATGATAGTGTCCAGTTCCATCCATTTATCAGCAAATGCCATAATTTCATTCTTCTTTATGCCAGCCCAGTTTTTTAGAAACCCTTTTTCTGTTCATGCTTCTGTTTGAATCGTTCCATTGACCTGTCTTCAAATTATTTCTTCTGTTGCGTAGCCTTCTGTTAATCCTATCTAGTGAATTTTTATTTCCAGAATTTCCATTTGATCATTTTTGTAATTTACATATCTATCCCCAAATTCTCCATTGCATAAGCCATTATCATATCAATTCCAGTGAATTCTTTAACATATTTGTCATAGATATTGTAAACCCTTGTTTGCTAATTATGACAACATGTTCAGGGCTATGATTTCTTTCTTGTGTGTTTGTGGCACTGGGACTTGAACCCAGGGCCTCACACATGCTGGGCAAGTGCTCTACTACTGAGCTATGCCCCAAGGCCTTTTTGTTTTATTTTGAGACAGGTTCTTGCTAAGTTGCTCAGGCTGACTTTGAACTTGTGATCTTCCTGCTTCAGTCTCCCAAATAGCAGGCACTATAGGTGTGTGCCACTGTGCCCAGCTTGATCTGTTTCTGTTGACTGGGCTTTCCCTTGAATTTGGGTCACATTTTCCTGTTTTCTCACATCTTGGTTTGTTTTTTTTTTTAGTGCTGGGGATTGAACCCAGGAGCGCTTAACCACTGAGCCACATCCCCAGCCCTATTTTGTATTTTATTTAGAGACAGGGTCTCACTGAGTTGCTTAGGGCCTTGCCACTGCTGAGACTGGTTTTGAACTCAGGGTCCTCCTGCCTCAGCCTCCCGAGTTGCTGGGATTACAGGTGTGCGCCACCAGGCCCAGCTTACACATCTTATTTTTATTGCATACTAGACAATATAGATAATATATTGAAGACAATCTGGATTCAATTATCATATTCTGAAATGCATTGAGTTTTGTTTTAGCACTTATATTACTAATGGATCATCTTGCTCTTTGGGAGACTTGGTTTCAGGCTTCATCTGGGAAAGCCCAGTTTGGTTTTGCCCTTGGTCCTAGGGAAAAAATCCCCAGTCTTGGGGTATAGACTTTATTCCTGAAGCATGGCCTTTCTGGAGTTTCATTAGACAGCCCGAGGCATTCCAAACTCTGTCTCCTGTGTGGTGGGGGATTGTTGGAATCCATGCTGAGTTCCACCAGCCTGTTCTCTCCTGGGCTCGTTGCAGTTCTGCTCTGTGGATCATCAAAAGACAGCACCTATGCAGATTTGGTTCCCTTTCTTGTGGCTCCCTGATTTCCAGGGTTCCTTCACAATCCCCTCCTTCTCTGGCAGCCTCAACTCCAACCTCTAACTCCTTGGGCAAATAAAACCAAAGACTGCTGCTTGAAATCTAATTTGCTAAGCCATTCCATCTCAGGAAAAATTAAATGTATGAATTTTACCCAGTGTGGTTTCCTTCTTCCAAGAGTTGGATGTTCTGTTTCTGGCTGTTCTTTATCACTTTCCATTGCTTTTGACAGTTGCTTTTTTTCCTTTTCTTTCTTTTTTTTTCTTGTGGTATTGAACCCAGGGGTGTTTTACCACTGAGCAACATCCCTAGTCTTTTTTTTTTCTTTTTTTTTCCTGGTACCAGGGATTGTTGGACTTAGGGGTGCTTAACCACTGAGCCATATCCCCATATCCCCACTCCTTTTTGTTTCTTATTTTGAGACAGGGTCTCCCTAAGTTGCTTAGGGCCTCACTAAGTGGCTGGTCCTCCTGCCTCAGCCTCCTGAGCTGCTGAGATTACAGGCATATGCCATTATGCCCAGTCCCTCATCCTTTTTATTTTTATTATTTATTATTTTTAAATATTGTTTTAGCTGTTGATGGACCTTTATTTTGTTGATTGATTTATATGTGGTACTAAGAATTGAACCCAGTGCCTCATGCATGCTAGGCAAGCACTCTACCACTGAGCCACAACCCCAGCCCTTTATTTTTATTTTGAGACAGGGTTTTTCTAAGTTGCACATGCTGGCTCAAACTTGCAATCCTCCTGCCTCAGACTCCCAAGTTGTGGGGGTTATGGGCATGTGCCACCTCACCCAGGGAGAGCTGTATTTGACTTTTTATCTAATAGTAGTCCAATACAAGCTACTCTCTGGGGGTGTCTTTGTGTTTTGCAGTTCTGGGGATTAAACACAGAACTTCACACATTCTTGGCAGGCACTCTGCCACTAGACACCCCTGGCCAGTCTATCTGTTTTTCTAAGTCTTCCTGCCTGTCTTTCCTCTACCTTTTCCCTTTCCTCATCTTCCTCCCAGCCTCCCTACTCTTTCTCCTTCCTTCCCTTACTTCTGTCTCTCCTTGCAGGGAGAACCTGGCCCCAAAGGAGATCCTGGGGAGAAGAGTCACTGGGTAAGCTTGGGCGGTCTCCACCTCCCTGTCTTCTCCTGCCTGGGTGCACCTGGAGAACTCCCTCATCAGTAGGCCATGGGAGTGGGGTGCCCATCCCTATCTCTACTACACCCTGAGGCAGGAGCTTGGCAAATCTCAGCTCCTGCCTCCCCCATCCTGCCACTCCCACCTGAGCAGAACCAGCCCTGTCAGCACACCCCATGTTCTCCATCTCTGTCTCTGTCCCTGCCTCCACCTTCCCTCTGTGACCTTTCAAGGACAGGGTGGCTCTGCCTGTTCTGCTGGGTAGTTTGGGTTAGCCCAGGCCAGACTGCATCCCTGCCTCCATGATCCCCTCTGGGCCAGGACTTTGGCTTCTGCCCCCCACTCTGTGGGAGCAAAGGAAGCCTGAAGACGATACGCACACAGAGGAGCAGAACAGGGGGACTTAGGGAGACCATGAGGCAGGGCTGGGAATGCAGTTCAGTAGAGCACTTCCTGGCATGAGTCAGGCCCTTGGGTTTGATGTCCAGCACGACAAAAAGGAAAAAGAGAGAGAGTGCCCCATGATGCATAGGAAGGTGCATAGAGGCCCTGTGGTAAAAGGGACAGGAAATTTACATATCCCCTATACACAGAGAATCCAGGAAGCCTGGAGGGGAGGCCTTGAAACCATATGTACACACTCGACATGGTTAATGAGGTCAGGAGACCCGACCCCACTGTATCCAAAAGACCTATCAATAACATGAGATCCTAGATATCATCACCTATGTAGGAGACCCAAGAGGAACAGTCACATGCACAGGAGAACTGTGGAAAGTGGGATGGGAGAATGTGGACGCCATTATATACAAAGACAAACGTGAAGGTTAGGTAGGGAGGCCTAGAACTTGACATGTACAGCTGGGTGCAGTGACATACCCCTGGCATCACAGCAACTCAGGAGGCCAAGGCCAGAGGATCACAACTTTGAGGCCAGCCTCAGCAACTTGGCAAGACCTTATCTCTAAATAAATAAAATAAATAGGCCCATCAATATGTACAACTATAATGTTCCAATAAGAGATTGTGGAGAAAAAAATAAAATAGAATAAAATAAACAGGGAGGGAGATATAGCTCAGGGGTATACCCTGGGAAAAGAAGGAAGGGAGCGAGGGAAGAAAGGAAGGAAATAGTCAGATACCCAGAAGATATAGAGTCCAAAATAAGGGAGCCTAGAAACAGCACAGTCAGAAATCCCATGATTAAGGTGGGTTCCTGGAAACCTTCATAATCACTGGAGATAATTGCAACAAATGAATTTCAGGGCCTAGAAATCACTCCCCCAAGAGACATGTGAGGGAAGGACCAGGAGCCTAGAACATACCATGCCCCAGTCCCACACGTGGGGACCTGAAAACCATGGCTGACATAGGAGACACTTGAGCC
>JAJEJO010005803.1:353405-399599 GCA_020662805.1 Glaucomys volans
AAAAAAAAAAAAAAAAAAAAGGAGACACTTGGAAAATGGACCAGGTGGGGGCAGAAACCTCTAGAAGACAGACAACTGGGGTGCTCCTTTGGAGAGTGGGATTGCACCTCCCTCCCCATGCAGTCTGGCTGGGACACCCTACTTTCTCCCGGACACTAGTGAGGATGTGGGCAGCACCCAGCATCTCCCCTGCCCTCTCAATTCCTGATTGTGGGGTCAGTGATGGATACAGCCGTGGGAGCCCCCACCCTGCACGAGCCCTCCTCCATGTTTCCCCATGACCTCCAGAGCCCTGCTACCTCTCCCAGTTGCTTGCTGGCCTTCCCCAGTCACCCCCCAACCCCTCCCTCCAACTTCTCCCTCCCGGACACTTTAATTCCGGTGTGGTAATGAGCCCAGCTGGGAGTCAGGGCAGATTTGTGGGAGCCCCGTTGTCCTCTGCCTCCCTCAGGGCCCTCACTCACCTCTCCCAGGGACCTTCATTCTGGAAACACGTTTTCCACCCAGTCCAGGGGAGGGGACAAGCAGGGCAGAGGCAGAATCACCTGTGCAGTCTGTCGCTGCAGGGAGAGCTCTGGCAGGGGAACAGGACACCTTCCCTACCCCAGACCAGGCCTCGAAACCAGGACCACCTGTGAGAGGGCCCCCAAGAGGTAGCAGGGCCCCTGTTTGTCCACCTTCCTGCCCCTGTCCACCTGCTCCTCTGCCCCTGCTTGCTGCCTGCCGGGAGGGGCCCCGCTGGGCTGGAGCTGCATGAGACTTTGGGGGCTGGGGTGCAGCTCTGTTGGAAGTAGGTGGGAACAGCCGCCTGTGTACATTCCACCTACCAAGGCCCCCTTAGCACGTCTTCAAGATGTCGACCTGGCACAGCTGTGGCTCTGCAGTGACACCCAGTGACCAGAGAAGTACACTACAGGAGCCTGAGCCACTCCATCTAGAATGATCGAAGCCTTCACCCCTTATTCAGACAGGGAAGCAGGCCCAATTCTGCAGAGAAAACGCGTGGCACAACTGGAGTCCAGGCTTTTAAGCTCCCAGAGGGCCTAGGAAACCAGCTATCTTCCCCTTGTCTTTGGTGCCAGGCCTGGAGCTGGGCACTCTGGACACAGATGCCATGTGGACACAGTCCCCATTGTTAGGGTGATTAGTGTGGGGTAGGGGGAAAAGACCCTTAATCACCATCCATAGGACAGAGGGAGTTCAACTGTGGTGGAAGATGATGGAGTGTCTTCTACGTGGAGATGGACTAGGCCTGAAGGCTGCATAACCAGGCAAGGGTGTTTAGACAGAGGTGTGGGAACATGTGCAAAGACCCTGGGGCAAGAGTGGCCCCTAGATATTTGAGGAGCTGCACATACTTAGAGTGGCAGGCAAGGAGTAAGACAGAGGCCAAAGAGGCTTTCAGGCCTTAGGAGACCTCACGAAGGAAAGTGAACTTTGTAGGCATCCGGGCAGTTATTGGAATATTTATAAGCAGGGGAGTGATGTGGTCCTATTTTTTCCTTTGCAAAATATCCTTCTGACTGCCTTGTGGAGAACAGATGGGAGAAGGGACAACATGTGAGAAAGAGAGAGACTAGGCAGGAGGCTACCATGGTCATCCTGGTGATAGACTGTGGGGGCTGGAACTGAGGAGGTGCAACAAGGACAGACAAATGTCAGTTGAGCTAAGAGACTCTTGGGTGCTGCTTTGGCTTTGAAGGGAAGTGAGGAATCCGAGACTTAAAATAGTAAAGGAGAATAAGGAGGAGCAGGCATGCTGCTTCATCAGGGGGAAGCAGGAGGTATCTGTGTGAGAGCCCAGTGGAGGTGTCCAGCAAGCCCCAGAGACAAAGGACAAAGTGCAGGTCAGGCCAGGAGGGGACCTAGGTGTCACCAGCGAAAACAAGAAGTCACCTGTTAGGGATGGGGGGCTCCAAACAGTAGATTTTTAACTTTCCCCTAGATTTTCATTTTGAAATTTCTCAGCAAGGGTGTGGTGGCACACACCTGTAATCCCAGTTGCTTGGGAGGTTGAGGCAAGAGAACATGCCAGAATATGGACCTTCTGGGGAAGGGACTCTGGACTGCCAGAGGTCTGCCAGCATTTTAAGCACAGGTTGCCCAACAGCAATGTCACTCAAACATGTTATTTTTATTTTATTTCATTTTATTTTATTTTGGGGGGGGTACCAGGGGCACTGGACCATGGAGCCACATCCCCAGCCCTATTTTGTATTTTATTTAGAGACAGAGCCTCACTGAGTTGCTTAGAGCCACGCTTTTGCTGAGGCTGGCTTTGAACTTGAGATCTTCCTGCCTCAGCCTCCCGAGACACTGAAATTATGTTTGTGCCACCATGCCTGATTCTTTACATTCATTTGGAAGTAAGTGGAGATGTTGGCAACTAGCCTGATCTCGCTAATTAGGGTGAGGCTGATGTGATAATTTGATAAGTGAATTTAAAGAATATGAAGTAGAGGGTAGAGCTCAGTGGTAGAGTATTTGCTTAGTTTGTAGTGCTCTGGGTTTGACCTCTAGCACCACAAAAAGTAGTAATAAAAACTTTTAAATTAAGCATATGAAGTAGCTGGATGCAGTACATACACCTATAATTCTAGTGACGTGGGAGACTGAGGCAGGAGACTGACATGTTCAAGGCCTGCCTGAGCAATTGAGACAGACCTTGTCTTAAAATATCAAAAAGGCTAGGGATGTGGCTCAGGGGTAGAGCACCCCTGGGTGCAATCCCCAGTGCCAGAAGGAAAAAGATTATGAAATAAAGGAGAGTAGAGGTGGCCCAGGAATGTAGCGGAGATCACGCAGGTAAAGTGAGACCAGCTGGGGTGGGCAGCAGAGATCAGAGATCAGGGTGGGCTCCGTGGCAGTCTAGGGGTGAGGACCCTAACAGGCTCTGGGACAGCAGTTCTGCCTCTCTAGATTGGCATCCCCCTGCCTCCAGAGAAGCAGAATTTGCAGTCAGCTGGGAATGAACTGGACTTGGGTCCCTCGGGGGTCGCTTTCACCTGCCTTGTCTCCTCCTGTTCTTGATCTGGCTGTCCATGGGCCCTGGGCTATGGCAGGTGCATGTCCTGGGTGGGGCATTGGCCACTGACAGGCTTTGCAGGGTCCCCTCCCCTCCCTCCATCACGGCTGCATCTGTCTCTTTCCTCCACAGGGGGAGGGGTTGCACCAACTACGCGAGGCTTTGAAGATTTTAGCTGAGAGGGTTTTAATCTTGGAAACAATGATTGGGCTCTATGGTGAGTAGAGACAGACAGACAGACAGACAGCCCAGCTGTTGCCTGTCAGCCTTCCCCAAGCCATCCTGGGGTGGAACTTGCCTAAGCCCATGACGTCATGAGGCCTAAGCAAGTCCTGAGAGGCCAAGACAACCCATCTCTCAATGACTGGTCCCCTCCTCCACAGGTGAAGGGGGGGCCCTGGAAACCCTGGGTCCTGGTCTGGGGTCAAACCTGGGCCTCTGGGCATTGTGGGTAATGTGGTTTCCAGGCCTGTGGGTAACCAGTGATGACAGATTTTGAGTTTGGAAGAAATGATGGGCAATGGAACCAAACTCTCGATCAGCAAGGGATTGTGGGTAACAGAGCCAGACTCCAGCAGTGCAGAGGTTCATGGGTAAAACAGTCAGAGACCAGGCCCACAGGAGGATTATGGGAAAATCTAGCCTCCAGTCAGACTAGTTCTGTAGAAAGAGTAGGTGCTAGGAAGTCAGTAGAATTCCTAGCCAGTCTCCAGACCCACTGGACAGTCATGGAGCTGGACTCCAGAAGTGCAGCAGACTGTGGGTGACAGAGCCAGATTCAGGCCCCAGGGGACTCTGGGTAATACACAATCTACCATCCTGACCCTCTTCCCAGCTAACTCTCCAGAGGCTCTCACATGGTCAGCCCTCCTGGCCAGTTTCCTCCATGCAGTTTCCACCTTGGTTCTCCTAACTGTCCTGCAGTTCCCTTTCAGGGATCAAAATAGACCCTCGCCCCAGGCATTTACCCCACAATTCCCCACCCTTCTGGTCATTTGAGGGGCCAGGCAAACCCTGTTTCCACCTTAGGAGGGGAGACCTAAATCTCAGTGGAGACACATGTTCCTACCTTGAAGACACCTGGCACCTGCCCACCCCATTCGCCCCTCAGCCTCCCTGCCCAGCCCTGGAGGCCAGAGTCGCACCGTCCGCTCTTTTCAATCTCCCATCAGGCTCCTAGCTTACAGAGCTTCCTGCAGCAGCAGGCTCAGCTGGAGCTCCTGGCCAGACGGGTCACCCTGCTGGAAGCCATCATCTGGCCAGGTAATGGCAGGGTGGGCAGGCAGGGGCAGCCCCTTCCAGGAAGGGACTGGGAAGGGCCTGGGCATGCAGAAGGTGCCTCCTGATGCCTGGGGCCAGTGGACAGTCATTCATCCTTCCACCCACCCAGCAGATAGGGACTGGCACAGTGAAGGCTCTGGTTCTTGAGTGGATGAGTACCTACTCTGTGCCAGACACCTTGCTGGCATGAGCTTCCACAGATCAGACAAACAGCCCTGTCCTCATAAGCTCAGCATATTGGGGGGCTGCCCTGGCATTGGCTCTGAAACCCAAGATGAGATGTACTGTGGTGGAGTGGCTGGTGTGTGGGCAGGGGTCACTCAGGGAGGGCTTCCTAGAACAGGTGATGTCTCAGAGGGGACCTGAAGGTCAAGGATCAGGGGAGTGTAACAGGCAGGGGAGCCCAGAGGACTTGTTCCTCAAGGTTGCTGAGACATGAGAGTCAAGGCTGGAGAATCTGGCAGGTCAACACTAAGGTCCTGGAAGACAGGCTGGGGTGGCATGGAAGGATGTCAAGATTCCAGGTGGGCAGCACCCCTCCTGGTGCCTGGCTCCTGTGTGAGGCTGAGGGGTACCCCTGCCCCTTGAATCAGAGCCTGTGGATTGACTGCCCATGAGGCTGGGCTCTATTCCTTTCCTACTCACCCCCTGCTGCCCCTTGCCCACCGCCAACCACCCCATCTCAGCCCAGTGAGCACATCAGTGCAGAGGCCTTGGCATGATCTTTCTCACATCTGTTTTATAAAAAGAGAAACTGAGGACCCAAGCAGGAAGGAGGGTCAGGTTAGAACCACGCCCCCTTCACTCAACAGAATCACAGGGAGGCTGAATGCCAGGCTCAGGGGGGCACAGGGGCCCTGCAGAGCAGCTGGGTTCCTGCCTTGGGGAGCTGCCCATTAGTGGCAATAAATCCCCAGTATCTAGAGATTTGGGGAACCGAAGCACTCAAGGATGTAGGTGAGGAGCAGTCACTTCCTGCTGGAGGCTGGAGAAGACTTCTTGGAAGAGGGGACACTTACATTGGGTTATGGAAGAGTCCTGGTGTGCCAGGTGAAATAGGTGGGAGGGGCAATCCTGTGCAAGAGTCCTGCATGGGCAAAGGCCTAGAGTCTGGAGTCTGGAAATGTGCACGGGGTCCTCCTCCACAGCCCACTCACCAGCCATGTGGCTCCTCCACCAATAACTCCTAGACTTCTTTCCCCACCCGTCTGGCCACTTGACGAGCCAGGAAAGCCCTGTTCTCACCTTACAAGGGGAGACCAAGACTTGCCCTGAAGCCAGTTGGTACCTGTTCCTCCATACCCCCCTGAGCTCCAAGGGACTCAAGGGACCACTGGGACCAAAGGACCAAGAACCAAATGCCAGGCTCTCAACACCTTTTTAAGAAGTCAACTGGGAAGGCCCATGGCTCCTTCAGAGGCCATAAGTCCAGGAGGCAGGCCCCTTGAGTCAGTTTGGGTTAGGGCCTTGAGGGACAGGTACTGGAGAAGAGGAACACAGAAAGAGACAGGCCCTGCTGGGGCTGGAGATGTATAGCTCAATGGCAGAGCACTTGCTCACCATGTCAAATGAGCCCCCCGGGCCGGGGGGGGGGGGGAGAGAGAGAGAGAGAGAGAGAGAGAGAGAGAGAGAGAGAGAGAGAGAGAGAGAGAGAGAGAGAGAGAGAGAGAGAGAGACCGAGAGACCCAGATGGTACTATATAATCAATGATAACAGTAGCAGCTTCCACCTGTCCGGGACACCTGGCCTGGGGATTTACACAGATCATCTCCAGTCCTTACACTAAGTTTGCCAGCTGGGCCATGCCCATCTTACAGACGAAGAAACAGAGGCTCAGAGGGCTCATGTGCCTTTTCAGGGTCACTTTGTCCTTCAAAGCACTGGCTCATTTGGCTCCATCAGCAAAGCACCTCCAACTGTCCAGGTACTAAGTAGTAGTGCCCAGGGAAAATGCAGGCCCCCAAATTTGATCATTTCATGAGCAATCTTAGTGACCAGATCTACAGAAGACCTGGGTCAAAACCACACCAACCTAATAACCCATAATCCAGGATTTACTGTAAAAATCACTTTTCATTCCTGCTCACATTAAACCCATTTTATCACAAGAGTGTAACAACAGGAGTGTCATCTCCACATTCCAGATAAAGTTCAGAAGTTGGTGGCTTGCCCAAGGCCACCTAACTGGGACATAGTGGGGCCAGGACTTCACCCTATAGTGTTGGACTGATGCTCGGTGCCACCCTCCTCCCATGCTCCACCATAAGGCCATCCCTCAGCAGTGACTGCACATGCCCATCTACTCCAGAGACTCCACATCTCAGCCCGGGGACACATGACACTGGCAGTTCAGATTGCAAGCACACAGCCCACTCCCTGGCAGGCCCCTCAGTGGGAGGCTGGTACTCAGCAGTCCAAATGTGTGTCCTGGAAATCGCTCTGGAGGCTCAACCATGTCCTGTACCCTGGGGCCCTCCTCACTAAGTGTCCCTCTCCTGCTAGAAAAATAGCCTACCCTGATCTCATTGAACTTGGGGAGAGACTGAGGTAAGAGTCACAGGAAGTTTCCTGGAGGAGGGAGTTCCTGCTCTGGATTTTGATGTCAATAGACTTTATTTTATTCCTTTATTAATATGTGGTGCTGAGAATCAAACCCAGTGCCTCACACATGCTAGGCAAGCGCTCTACCGTTGAGCCACAATCTCAGCTCCTGCTCTGGATTTTGAAGGAAGGTTTTCAAGTGGCAACAATGCCAATTATTGTGTTTCGCTTTTGGGGTACAGCTTACATCCAGGTTGGGACATATCTCACCATAGTCCCATCGAAACTGATCTCAATAATTGATGGAGCTGCCTAGGCCCTCTCAGAGGCTTATCTGGCAGTGTCCCTGATTTGATTTTATTATTTATTTACTTATTTTTTGTGGTGCTGGGGATGGAAACCAGGGACTTGCACATGCTAGACAAGCACTCTACCACTGATCCCTGATCCACCCCCATCCCTGAATCATCCTTGATTTTTGAGGTGAGACAGCTGAGTCCCTGACAAGGGTTCAACATGCCAACAGTTGCACAGTAAGTAGGTCAGTGGGGGAAACGACCCTCCTAAGTCCTTTCCCCCAACATAGGGATGGTAAGTCTGTTCTCTACCTGTTTACCAGCTTGAAATGGATACGATACAGGACACACCTTCACTCTAAAATTAGGAAAGCAGAAAAAAAAAAAAACTAAAGGTGTAGCTGCATGGTAGAGCACTTGCCTAACATGCATGAAGCCCTGTGTTCCATCCCCAGCACCAAAAAGAAAAACAAACCTGTATTTTTCATGGAGCATTTGTTCTATGCAGAACATTTCATATAAACACAGTGGGTCTGGTTATCATCCCCATTTGACAAAGCAGGAATCAAGAGGCCTGAATGCTCTCACTGGGTTGGAGGGCTGAGAAATCCTGGGGGGCACCAACCTGTAGACACCCTTCTTTTCCTGCAGTGCTGCCTCCCAGACTCCAGAGTGCATTGCACCTGGCAGAGGGTGTCCAGTCCTGCCAGACCCCCAAAGGCCAAGGGGAAGTGGGCACACAGTGTGGATCCCCTAACATGGACTCTCCTTCTATTCCCTCCGGCAGAACCAGAACTGGGGTCCGGGGCAGGTCCTGCCGGCACAGGCATCCCCAGCCTCCTCCGGGGCAAGAGGGGAGGACACACAGCCAACTACCGGATCGTGGCTTCTAGGAGCCGAGACAAGAGAGGCTGAGGGCCATGGTGGCCCCTCAGGGTGGACCGCACCAGCTTCCCTTGCTAGGCTGGACACAGCCAGCTCCACCAGAGACTGCCAGTTCCTATTTATTAATGTCCTCAGGGTCTCTTCTGCCATCTAGGCCTTAGAGATGGGCAGATCTCAGCTCTGGCACCTAATGCACGTCTGAGACAGAGCAGGGACTGGAGCCTTAGAGGAAAAGGTGACAGCCTAGGCAAGAGGTGAGGTCTTACTTGATCCAGAGCCTGTTTCCTTCTGTAAAATGGGGCAATACAGGCCTTCAAGGAGAGGGCACAGGCATGAGGCTTCTTGTCTCTTGCCTGCTGTCTGAGCATCTATGCAAAGGCACTGTAGAAGCCAGACACTGGTGCTTGGCCAGGCCTCACACATACAGGGATGCTGGGGGTGGGCAATCTCCACCTCCCTCCTCAGCCAAACTTTGGGGGGCTTCCTCCTTTCATAGTCTCCTGGTGCTGGGTTCCCATCCCTGAGGCCAGGCTGCCTAATCTCTGACTGGATGGTTGGGGGCTCTTTGCCTCAGTTCTGCCTCCTGAGCCTCCAGCCCCTCCCGTGTCCCAGATCAGGGGTGGGGACACAGAGAGGAAGAGACTGCCTGTTTCCACAAGTGCCCGTAACAGACACTGGGAGGTAGATATGGACAGGCCAATAAAGGCCCCCTGCCCAAATCCCACTCAGTTTGGCTTCAGTGTGTGCTGAGACAGAGGGCAGCCAGGGAGGGTCTGTCTAGGCTGCGGCCTGGGGATGAAGAATGCCATTGGCAGAGGATCCAGCCCAGCCCTGAAGGACACAGCTTCCTGGAAGAAGAGGATGCACAGTGCAGGGTGGGAGCTCTGTGTCTCGGAACATGAGGGGCTGCCTGCCCCACCTTGGCCACCCAGCTGTCCCTTCACCGATCACTCACCCCTTTGTTCATCCCCAACAGCCCCAACACAAAGGAGTCGGATCCAACTGCTGCCTCTGATGAGGTTCAGGTTGGAAAACGAATTGGCTTTTATTCTAAAAAAGTACCAGGCAGCATGCTCTGGGGCCTCTCCTGCCACCAGGGGTGCCCCAGTACCCCCCTGTGGCCCTCAGTACAGAGCAGGGACTCAGGCTACCTGCCTTTAGGCCAAGCCTGTGCCCCCACCCTCTGCCTGGGTTAGGGAGGCCCAGGGCCCTTGCAGTGGGCAGCTCCTTCCCCCTCAGGCACCAGGGTCTCAGTGTCTACCTGCCCCTCAACAAGCAGTGACACAGCACCCTCCACACGGCCTGTGGCTGCCAGTGCCACCACTGCCTGCTCTGTGGGGAAGCCCATGCGCTCCAGCTGCTGCAGCCTGTGGAGTGGACAAGGAGGGAGGGTCAGGACAGTCCTGACCCCACACCAGAGGCCCTGACCGCCCTAACCCTGCCTTACCGCAGAGAGGAGACCGAGGATTTGGGCAGCCACAGTGGGCTCTGGGGCTCCTGGACTGGCCTGTCAAGAAGTGAGGCCTGAATCCCCTCCTGCAGCATCTGCTCATCCAGGACGGCCCACATCGGGGTCCCTGGGGTGAAGCTGGATCCAGCCCAGTCCAGGCCCGCCTCCAAGTCCTCCCAGGTCAGCTGTACAGGCCCCAGGCCTGGCGGGAGCTGGGCTATGCCATCACCAGGGGACCAGGGTGTAGGGGAGACCTGGTAAGGTGATCCAGGGATGGCAGACCTGTGCGGGGTGGAAGCAGAGAAGGGCCTGGCTGCCAGTCACGGCCATGGTTTCAACCACCAGGGCTGGGTCACAGCATCACCCTCACCTCCCTCCAGCAGGAAGGGTGACAGGCAGCTCGGCCAGGCTGCCTGGGGTGGGAAGGAGCCTCAACGGCCAGCACCTAGCCAGGGTCCTGCACAGGACGCTCTCCTGCATCACCTGTAGTCGCTGCTCCGAGAGCTCCAGCCACCTTAAGGCTCTGGCAGCATCTGCCCAGAGCAGGCAGTTGGTCAAGGAAAACCAAAACCAGTCAGGGCAGAGTGCTGGGCCTGCATTCCCCTGGTGTCTCTCTCACTACGGCCCTGCAGAAATGTGTCTGCATCCAGCAGCAGGGGCAGGAGGGGGGGATCTAACTGAAGCCACTCAACCAACCATGAGCCAGAAGTACGTCCTCCCAAATCTAGCTTTCCCCAGCCTCAACCCAGCCTGCTGTTCCCAGAGATCTGTGTGCTTGCTTACGTCTGTGACTATCAGAAGTTCCACTGACACCCTGTCCTGGCCTCAGCCGCTTCCATTCAGACAGGCCTGGGCAGCTGGTGTTCCCTGTCAGACACAGGCTCCTGCCCTGAAGGCTGGAGGGGTGGAGGGGCAGCCTGTTTTCCCCCACAAGCCTTAAGCTTCTTTGGAGCAAAAGTACACGTTTAAGGCAACAGCACCTCCAGCCAGATTGTCACTCTCAGTTCCTAGAGAATCCCAGGCTTGTCCCACCCTGGCTTTTGCACTTTGTGCCCTCGGTGTGGCTCACTCTCTTTCACTTCTCTTCACCTGAGCCCTTCCTCCTGCATGTCTTGGCATAGAAACCACCTTCACAGCAGGACCAAAGTTTGTGCCTCCTCAGTCATCTCAGCACCCTCTCCCCAGGCTCCACATGGGGCCCTTTAAATTTTAACTGGCTCCTCCATCTGGCCATGAGCCCCAAGTCCCCAGCCCAGGGCATGACCCCAAGGGAGATGCTCCCAGATCCTGTTTGCACAGCCACCGGGCATTGCTTGGGCCTGACCCCTTTGTACCACCTTTTTCCCACCCAGGAGACCCAGCCACAGTAGCCCCAGGCCACATGGGCCCTGGGCTCGGGCAAAGGATACAGGCCAGGCCAGCAAGGAGGCCACAAAGGAGCTGCAGGAAGGGTGGCTCAGAGCTGAGCAGGGGGGTCAGGACAAGCAGCAGCCACGGCAGCAACCATGGTGGCAGTAACCCCCAGGAATGTCCAGGGCAGTGACCCTGCCCTGCCAGCATGGCCAGGTGGACGGGCATGTATCCACAGCTACCAGCTGCACTGGACACCCCAAGGCCTGCCAGCAGCACAGCCAGCAGCCCAGTGGCTAGGGAGAGCAGGGCAGAGGCGTGCAGGAATCGCAGCGTGCCCAGGTGGCACTCCTGCCGCCAACCCAGAGCAGGCAGGAGCAGCAGGCTCAGGAGCAGGCCAGGCAGGGCCGTGTGGCCCAGGGCATGGGTCAGCAGCCGGTGCACTGGGAGAGAGAAGGGCTTATGTGCCTGGTTACTGGCCCCACCCTTCAAGGCTGTCCCAGGTGTGCTAGGTTGGGGGATCAGTTTCCACCAGGACCACCTGCCAAACCAGCCTCCCCTTGTCAGGAACCAGTGTGCTCACTACTGGCACCTGTTCACTGGTAGAGGGGACCAGGGGTTTCCAAATGTCATGGCCACACCCCTGTTGTGTTAAACAGAACAAAGGACCAAGCACTCAAGCCTAGTGAGCACTATGTGACAGGCACTGTGAAGGTGCTCTATATGATCTACCAAATCTTTCATGGCCAGGTGGGAGCAAAATTGTCATGAGACTGCCTGCTTCCCGCCTGGATCCACCTGCCTCCCCAGGCTGTGTGGCCTTAGACAAATTACTTAACCTCTCTGAGCATCATTTGGGTTCCTCAAATATAAACTGGAGCTTATATAAACAGGACTCAACTGGGGATCACTCCTCCAAGCCCTGGTACCTCCTCCCTATCCTCATGCTTAGCTGAAAGCTTAGTTCTAATTTTGAGGGAAGGCTGTTAGAACTCCTCCCCACAAGTTCCCACTCTATCTTGCTGGCCCTTCTGCAAGGTCCTCAGTCCTCCGTGGCTGTGGATGAGCTGGGCATGCTTCTATCTAAGGCTGATCCTCCCCAGGGCACTAGGTCCTATCCCTCTATAATCATGCTGCTCCCACCAACTGGTCTCAGGGCCTGCAGGTTCCTCCTAGGTCCATTTGGCTAGCCCTCACCCTGCCAGGGGTCCAGCAGCAGCTCCGGGGCAAGGGTAAGGCTGGGGCCAGCCCCCACCAGCCACAGACTGCTCATCAGCAGCATGAGGACAGAGGAGGCAAGAGGCAGCGCTGGCGACAGTAGGCCAGGGGGGTCCCTGGCATGCATAGCTGGGCTGAGGAAGTTCAAGGGTGATCCTGGGGCTCTGTGCTGTGGGAGTAAGGGAAACAACAGTTACTATTGCAGGTTTTATCTCACTGACTCCCTCTACATGACCAGCCTCATTTTTACAGTGGGACCTAAGGCTGGAGAGGCAAGCCCAGCAGCTTGGCCATGGCAGAGCTCAGACCCCAACCCATATGCTTATTATCCATCTTCCGATTCAACCTGCAAATGTGTGAGGATGGGCAGGGACACACATGGAGTCCTGAGTCCAGATGGGCCCTGAAGAATCATCTCAGATGGAAGGTACAGGGCCAGGAAAGTTAACTGAGGCCCTGGACTGCTGAAAAAAGGGGTACAGTCGCCCAGGGCACATTCAGGGCCATCTCTAGCCACCTTCTGCCTCCTTTTTCCCTCAGGCTGCTTGCTCCTTCTTCTCACTACCCCTCCACCTTGCCCAGCCTTAGGGTTCCACATGGCCTCAGTTGCCCTTGACCAAGGGGTCAAAGCCAGCCAATGGGCAGACTGGGGATGCATAACAGGAGTCTCACACTATAAGTCACACAAAAAGACCTGGGACTAAGGCATCTCTTCCTCCCAGCCCTGAGCACAGCTTCTCTGGCCCTAGCTCCTCTTTTCACAGGAAAGTTCCAGTATCTTTCTGCGGTATGACTCTGGGCAACTTTTCCAACCTCTGAGTCTTCCCTTTTTCATCTGTGAAATGGAGATTAAGAAAATCTCTTCTTCATTGTATGACAAGAAAAAGGAATAGGCTAAGGCAAGCTCCAGACTACAGCTCCTGCGCAATAAACTGCAGCCGTCCCCACTAATTGAGGGATGTGCATATAGCTACCAACTCGCCCAAAAGAAGGCCTCAATATGGAGATAGTTGCTCAAGCCTCTCTGGTCCAAGCTCTGGGCTCCAAACATGCCCACAAAGCAAAGCTTTTCTCTCCCCCATGTTCCCCCATTCACATCCAGCCTGTCCTCCAGGTCCTGCTAGAGCCCCTTTACCCCTGGCCAAGCCTCTGTCTTAGGATACCTACTGAGCTGATTCAGAGAAGGTAAGATCCCAGAGAGATAGGAAGGCCACCTAGTCAGCTTTCTTGCCAAGGGCAGCCTCTGCATCTGCCAGCTCCTGTGGGGAAAATGAGAAAAACTTCTCTGCCTGCAATGTCTTTCCCTCCACCTCTCCACCAAACTCCAACTCACCCTTGAAACCCAGCTCAAATGTCCTCTTCCTCCTCTGGCCCCCTACATCATGGATCTTATCCTATCTCATGAGCACAGCTTGGCATGCCTCCCTAGACAGGGGGTTTGAATTCATAGAGGAAGGAGGGCTCCTCTTCTCCCCAAGTTCCCCAGGACAGCCCAGCACATGCTCACTAAAAGAAACACTAACTTGGCTCCCAGTTCCGCTCAGGAATTTAGGGTGAACCCTGCCCTGCACTGGGCCCGGGCACCCACCACTGGGACTGGAGTGAGGTTTGGGAAAGTGGGCCGGTGACAGCCTTGCATGGGGTCACAGCAAACTTCCTTTTTCACCCTCGCAACCATTCACCTCCTGGGCACCGTGACAAGGGTGACACAGAACTGGGACTTGTGCCCTCTGGTCCGGTTTCATCAATTCACCAAATGGGGCTGCCGCACCCCTAAGGCCTTGCCTACCTTAGAGGGAAGCCAGGTGCCCGGGATGGGAAGTCAAGGGCAGGGACGATTCTTCCGGACGGCGGACAGAGTGGGTTGGTGGGCAGCCTAGGGTCTGGGCCGCACTGGGCTTTGTGACTTTGGGAAAAGTACTCAATTTCTTCGGCCTCAGTTTCCCCTTCTGTTAGGACAAGGGTATTGGATGAGGGCCGATTAAAGGACCACCTCATCCCGACCGTTACTGGGGGTTGGCCCTCGGGGACCGGCCAGGCGTTCGGGGTGTCCCACCCAGCGGACCGGCCTCGGTCCCCTCCCCCGCCGGCCTGGCCACGCGTCCGAGGTACTCACCGCGGAGCACGCCCCCCACTCCGGCGGGCCGGGCGGGGCCCCCCGGCTGGGAGTCGGGACTCCAGCCCCCGGCGGAGGCCCAGGGGCTCCAAACCCATAGTGCGCGCACGAGGGCGCGTGACCCCAGCCGACCGACCGAAGCGCAACCCCCTCCCCCTCCCACGCCGCCCGCCGATTAGTCAGCAGTTGTTCTAGGCCCTGCTCCCTCCCCCCGCCTCTCCCGCCGGTCTCCGTTTCCCTCCAGGGCAGACTCTTCAGAGACGGTCCCTTGAGCCAGCGGACGTAACCACTGCGAACGACCTAGCCTCGTGCGGGGAATCGCTCTGGTTTGATACTGACACCGGCTCAACCACCGACACGGCCCCTTCGGCGCTATTTTGGCTCCCGCGTCACGTCCGGCGCTCTTAAGAGAAGATTGGGACAACGGTTTAGGGCGTGAAGATCGAGAAACTGGTGGTTCATTCCTTCTTCCCCCACCCCCGTGGCCTGGCCCGATGGTAGTGCCCGAGGTTGCGAGTTTCGCGCCTGCGCAGTGCGGCGCCTAGAGGGAAAGCGAGAGGGAGACGGACGTTGAGAGAACGAGGAGGAAGGAGAGAAAATGGCGTCCACGGGTAAGTGTGGTGGAACCGCAGTCGCTCAGGCGACCGTCGGGAAGCCCGAACTGGGGGCTGCCCGTCTCTAGGGGTGGCCGAGATGACTGAGTGGAGTTGCCGAGAGGGATTGGAGGCACCCACCACGGCCCGATGAGTTCGGGGGGCCCCGCCGTCCTGTCTTCTCCCCTCCCCCCACCGGGTGGGCCGGTTCTGGAACCTTCCGGCTCCTGCGGCGCGCGGGGGACTCGCGGCAGCGGGGGCGCGCGGGGCCGGTCTTGGCCTCCATTGTGTGGCGGTCGTCGGGCCCCGCGCTCCGGTCGCCACGTGGGCGGGGCCTTGCGGCCTCGGAGGCCCCGCGTGAAGGGGGTGCTCGGCCGGGCCTCGAGCCTGTCACCCCGAAAGAGGGGGGCTGGAGAAGCCGCGGGCCCGCTGCCCTCGTGACCCCCTCCCATTCCCAGGGAGGCGGCCCTCGCTCCAGGGCGACTCTTGTCACGGAGAAACCCGGGGAAAAAGCAAATAAACAAAAAAAAAAGGCCTCGCGGATTTGTGAGCTGAGGGGCGCCGGCTTATGAGCGCGAGCCCCGTCATCCTTCAGGCCCGGGGAGCCGGGGCTGCCGAGCCGTCCCCTGGGCGGCTTCAGCCCGAGCTCAACTTCTGTCCCCTTGGCCTTTAGACGGAGTGTCCCCTGCCTTCAGAGCCCCCCAATTTGCTCTTCCCTTGAACTTACTAGTTTTAATAGTTCTACGTTAACCCTAACCCTTTCCTCCCCCCAAAACAATGAAGTGGCTTCCCAGGGCCCTTTTTCAGCCAACGCCGAGGGAGATCGGTTGTATAATAAGGCCAACCTGGATCGGGAGACCAGAATTTCCACCAGAAAGAAATTTCTGGCCTCTTTGATCTAAGAGAGACAAAAAGCTCGAGCCGACATTTGAATTATGCTTCAGCCATCGTTTTTGCCCGCTTTTAGAATTCCCCAGGTTGGGTTTTTTTTTTTTTTTTTCGTGGACGGATGGAAGGGAAAGCAGCGCGTAGTAAACTTTAAAAGAAAGCCGAGGGTGGGAACTCTGGAATTTGATGGATCTGGTGGTCTTCACTGCCCGGAGTGTTTGAGAGGGTAGACTAGCCTTCACCTGCAGTTTGCAGCCCGTGGGTTCTCTAATCCAGGGTTATTGGCTGTGTCCTGCATTTTTGCCTCGGGGGTATTCTTAAGCCGGCTGGTTTCCAGGCCCCAGAGGCTGGTGGGGAGGCGGGGATGAGAGGGAAGGAAAAGCTCTGGGTCCTTCAGAATTTTAATTCTGCATCCAGCAAGTGAAGGACAATTTAAGAACTCTTCCCATCTGTGTGATCAGAAAAAAGGTAAATGCTTTGGTGCCAGGCTACCAGCAGTGTCTCTCTGAGATAACCATGTTCCGAGACATTCTGATGGGAAGTGGTTTCCTCCGTGCCTTTACATCCTTTTCCTGCCTCCTACAGCCTGAGGGGGCCAAATGTGTACATTCAGATTTTTGTATTCCTGGACATGCTTTTTACCAATACACTGTATTAGAGTTGCACGTGTGGTTTTCGTAGACACACACCGTATTAGGCCCTTCTAGGGGACCTTTGGGGATAACTTAATCTGCACCTTAGGTTCCTTTCCTGCAAAATGTAGGAGTTAATGCTAGACCTTTTAAAAGTTTATTCAGCACTTCTGACCTTACAGCAGAAGCATTTCTGCACCAACAAAGTTGCCCCAAGCTCACTTTAATGCCTTATGTAATCTGAAGATCTGTATCTCCACAGTTTGGGTACTGACAGCCCTAAAGTATCTAAGCCACTGTCTTGGGAAATGTTAGATGTTTTCCCCTCTCATTATCTCATATAGTAAAGTACCTGCATTATATGCCCACTGTAGCAGTATTGCAGTGCCAACTCCTTGACCACCATTCAGACCAAGAAATAGAACATAGCCAGCATTCTGGGTTCTCATCCCCCATCTCAGCCCTTCTCAGCCTGTGCCGTGTTTTCAGTGAAGTCTTCAACTGTGCATTTGGGGATTCAAAACAAATGCAGCTTGTTGTTAAATGATCTGATCGGTGTGTAACTGTAGCATGTTTGAGGCCATATGATGTTTGTGTGCTGTGGGTAGATAAACATAAGTTCTCATGAAACAAATTTGCTCCCGCCATACAGGACCAAGTCTTTTGAGTTTCACATTGATCTGAGGTCATTAGCTGTTCCATATCAGCTTTGCCAATTTTATGCTTTACATAATTGCTCTTGTGTAAAAGTCTTCTTAAAGCATTGAACTACATGTCATTGATTTCAAATCATTTCTTCTACAGAAACCTCAGCAAAATGTAGGTTGAAATGTTTGATTTTTAGATGCTTCATTGGTATGTTTTGAGAATGCCACATGGAAGAAAATTATTTACACTTAATTTTTATAGGTCATGTAAGGAATATAACAGTGCTATTGAAAATACTTCCAGGTTATCTTGAATAGATCGATGTTTTTTTCATTATAGGTATCTTTTGGGCTATTGCTTTGATGCTGTCGTTGATTTAGCGTTCTGCATTCAAGTGAGGAAGGAAAGTAGTTAAGTGCAAAGAGGTAGACAAGTCAGTTTAAAGAGATGGATTCAGCAGAGTACTCTTAGAGTAGGGATTGTGAGGCAGGCTTTGGATTGCATGGAGTGGGGTAGCACCCCTCCATCAAGAACTGAGATGTCAGCTGTTGCTTTTGGATGAGGGACTACTTTCTGACTGGAAAAGAAAGGACCCTTTTTTCTGTTTTAATGGCAGTACTGTCTTTAAGCATCGAACAGGATGTGTATTATTGTGGAAAGGAAAGAATTGGGCAGAATTTAAGATAATTACGTTAGCTGCCTTTAGGAGGAGAAAACATCTAAACTTATGTAATTTTAATTCAGTCGTGTTGTGAAAACAACCATTTTATTTGCTGCAGACACCTCAGTGGGCCGGAGTTTTTAGTCCCTTTTGATGTTGTAAATTTTCTGGGGAAAGGAAAATTATAGGAGTTTTTATTTAGAAGGAAGAAAAATTGTGGCTACTTTTTTATTTTTTACCAAATCACTTTGGGTTTTAGGAAATACAGTAGTGTTATCTAAAACCAAATCGTTCCCTGGCAAATTGAATGCTTTCTCCTCTTTGCCAGTTTTCATGATTCTACTTAATTTGCCTACACAAGAATTTATACTATATCTAGCCTTTCAGTTACTGTACTGATGTGTAACCCTGACACACTCAGCAATCTCTTTAAAACACTATAGTATAATGAACTATCACTTGTTTTCCTCCATTCCATTTCAGTGACATTTTGCTAGGGAATTGTGATTGGTCTCCCTTGCCAAAGCAAGGTGTAGTTGATAGAAAAATTAGTTTTTGAGGAGATGGAACTGCTAATGTAATCAGTCTAATGTTAAACATTGTGATATTTTTGCACGCTTCCTTTTCTTCTGATCCTTAGAATGATCATGCATTTGAAATAATAGCCTGTGATTAAAGTAGGTTCATGGTCATGGGAACATACAAAGTATCCTTGCCAGATCAGCTGATCTTGATATCATAAGCTCACACCATATTCAAACTTTGAGTTTAACTTACTTAGACTTAATTGGTTTGGTTGGTGTTGAGGAATAAGAGGTACTCACTTGAACCTGTGATAGCCTGTTTGTTCCCCTCTAAATAGTTTAGGGTTTTTACTACCTTGAATTCCTCACACTTGTTTTTTCCTTTCATCTTGTCTTTACTGACTTTACACTATTTTCTCTACTTATTTCCTCCAGATTACAGTACCTACAGCCAAGCTGCAGCCCAGCAGGGGTAAGTCAGTTTTTTTGTGATATTTTGCCCGTGATTGATGTTTTTAAGAGTATGGAACCCTCCTATAGTTGTAGAAGATATAGTAATGGAATAAGAATGTTTTATATTCAGTTCTTGCATTTAATTCTTTTGCAGCTACAGTGCTTACACTGCCCAGCCAACTCAAGGATATGCACAAACCACCCAGGTAATTTTTGAGCTAATTATATGTAACTGCATCTCCAAGTAAAATGTTTCTATTGGCCATTAACAGTAGCTAACATCTTTTTCAAAAATTAGGTAAGAGTAACATGAAACAGCAATAGTAGTATTTTTTTTGCATAATCATAAATGAAACCATTCCAAAGTTGCGGATTGGCATTCAGTAACTTTCTAGATTTTGTCCTTTCTCAAGTTAGATGCCCTGTTCCATGCTTGGTCTTTTTACATTTTATTATGTTTAAATTTATTTAACTTAATTATCATAGCAGTTCTACAGAAAAACATGATAGACCATTTTGCAAATGAGAAAATTGTAGTGCATAGATACTACATAACTTGCCAGTGATTGCACTGTAAGTAGTGGGATCAGCTGTAAAAGTCCTGGCTGCCTATCTGAGGAGCTGTTCAGGACTTTCCAGTAAGAGTCTGTGTTTAAAAACTTAGAAGTTAGTCTTCTAGTGTTCTCAAGATCGCCTCGAATGCTGAAATAGCCCGTGTCATAAAATGGATACTATTAACTGCCATGGACATACATTCTAGGACAGGCAGAATGTAATGTCTCTGACAAATCTTACATAGTTGGTCATTCAGACAAACTTACGATAACACCATGTTAATATCTGAAAGAACAGCTCATTCCTTACTGACTTTAAATATTATTGATGTATTAACCATAAGAGAACATAGGGTGTTCTCATTCATTTTCTTTGCAATATTGTAATAGTTTTAATATCTGGATCATGCTGAAAATCTGGTTTTCAAAATTGTCTGACAGATTTTTAACTTTATTTCGATTTTCTTTATCCATTCTGTTTTCCTAACATGTTTCCAGTTATTGAAACTGCTAAGCTAAGTGCTGGCAATTATACACCTGTGCCCTCCCTTATTGCTCTTCCCTTGAGAGTGTCTTGTTGACCTCCTGTATAGTTAACTGGGTTTTTGCCTAATTATCTGGAAATTTTTTGTTAACTTTTATCAAATTATAAGCAAGTTAAAGTCTATCCATGTACTTATTGCTAAAATACAGGGTTCATAAGTGTGAAGTTCATGCATTTTCTTTGGAGCAGGCATATGGGCAACAAAGCTATGGAACTTATGGACAGCCTACTGATGTCAGCTATACCCAGGCTCAGACCACTGCCACCTATGGGCAGACCGCATATGCAACTTCTTATGGACAGCCTCCCACTGGTAAGGCCTGCTTTGGGGAGGTTTTGGGGTCATAATGACTAGGGCATTTGCTAAGAGACTCATACTCTTGGATGTACATTCTGGTCCTTACATTGGCATCTGGGGATCTTTTGTTCTAAGAAGGTTTTTTTGTTTTGTTTTGTTTTTTTCCTTTTTTCTCTTTCTTAAATTCTCCTAGAGGGTTATCGAAAAGAATGTGGGTGGGATGAATTCCAAGGGAGAAAAGAACTTTTAAACTTTATACACTGTATTGAATAATCTCAAAACAAAATGGAGACTATGTAAAAGATAGTGCTAATACCGAATAAGAATGAGCCTTGTGAAACTGAGTTGCTTAAAAATCAAACTGGTTTTCCCATCTGTTTGCATCATCTGATAGTGTACCCTCTACTTTTTGTTTTGTGCTTTCCACAGTAGAAGGGACCAGTACAGGTTTGACTATCCTGCTCATTCTTGCATGGGAAATGCTTTCCATCTTGTCTAACCCTGTAATGTTAACCCTTTTAGGTGTTTTCATTTGTTTAACCCCAAGACTTTCTAACATCACACACAAAGAGGTGCTAATGAAAAAACTGCTTCAGGTGCCATTTGCAGATCCATGTCCTTTTCTTTATATGATTTGGGGAAAGGTTTTATTATTTAACATTACTTTTTGTCAAGTCTTGATAGTCGTTCACCTTCCCAAGGGTATTTCAGATGATTACTCACCAGCTGATTTCCTCCTGTTCCCTAAGGGATAGATTGCATGATTAGATTTATTTAGAGGAACAGATTGCCACCCTGCATGTATCATGTTTGTGTGTTGGTTTGTTTCTAGTCCAGACACATTGTTTTGTTTCAAATGTTATGAATTATTTTAATCCATAGTATGTCTTAAATATATATAATAGTATTCCATTTAATATTCCAGGAAGCTAAGAAAAAAATAAACTCTTCTAAGAATTAGAATAAATTATATCCTGATACTGATGTTGAGTGGCATATGTGAAAAGTCTGTGATAGCTGGGTGTGGTGCTACATACATGTAGTTCCAGCAACACAAGAGGCTGAGGCAGGAGGATCACAAGTTTGAGGCCAGCCTCAACAACTTAGGGAGACCCTCTCTCTCAAAAATAAAGGGCTGGGGCAGTAGCTTAGTAGTCAAGCGCCCCTGGGTTCTGTCCCCAAGACCATTACCCAAAAAAAGTCTATGATAATTTTTTTCTACTTAGTGTTGTGTAATGTTTTAGACTCTCTACTTCCATTTTTATTTTATTATTGTTAAAGAAGGTTTTAGCTGGATGTGAAGGCACACACCTGTAGTCCCAACAATCAGGGAAGTCAAGACAGGAGGATTACAAGTTCAAGCCCATCCTGGGCAACTTAGTGAGGTTCAGTCTCAAAAAAAGGAATGGGGGTGTAGCTCTGTAGTAAAGCACCACTTCAGTTCCAATATTTTTAAATAGTATAAATTATTTAAAAATTTAAAATGTACAAAAAATTTAAAATGCACATGTATTATCCCAGTGGCTCAGGATGATTACAAGTTCAAAGCCAGCCTCAACCACTTGGTGAGGCCGTGAGCAATTTAGCAAGACCCTATCTCAAAATAAAAACGGCTGGGGATGTGGCTCAGTGGTTAAGCACCCCTGGTACCAAAAAATTAAAAAGAAATATAAGGTTTTAATATTAAAACATGTTAAAGATGTAAAACTTACTATCCAACTATCTTCAGTTCTCCAGATTATATATAGTCTAATAAGATGGAAAATAACCTGTCATTTAACTCATCAAATACAAATGTCATGAGTTTGGTGGGAAGTTTAAGTAAACTTCTTATGGAAAGATCTGTAACTAAAACTATGCATTTGAGATTGAAGCACAAAATTTGAAATAATCTTTATGTTTAAGCTGTTACATTTTAAAAATATATATATATAACTTAAAAATAAACAATGGCTTAGATTTAGCTTTTGGATACCCTAAACCATATTATAGGGAGGAGATAAAAGTTATTTATAGCAAATTAGTAGTCTGTTAGGTTATTCAGAGCCATCCATTCACATTGTCATTGATTGGGAAAATCCCATGATGATTGGAGACCCAAAAAGTGTAGGATGTTCTATTATAGAAACTAGTGACTTTTGACAATCCAGATTGCATTTAGTAGTAATAAGGAATATTTGATTAGACTTTGTAGTTTGTAGGGTACCCTTTCTACCTCCAATAATTCCGCCAACAACTTTTAAGGTACAGGAGTCAAAATTAAACCTGATGAGCTATGACTGAACAGAGCTAATTAACTAAGTGGATTCAAGCATAGTTAATTGTTTTTTTCTGTGCCCAGTGTTTCCTTTGCATTTAAAAGTCATTGGATAATTATTGGAGGGGATGTATAAAGATACACAATTCTATGGTTTTTAAAAATTAAGTTTCAGAAGAAAAAGGTTATATATACATCTCGGTTACTTAATTCATATGGAATTCTTGAACTGATTCGTAATATTCAGGTTAAACAACAATTTTGGTTGATTTGCGTAATGTTCTTACTATATTTTTACTTCATTAGCACATAGTTGACATGTTGTCTTTTTTGCCGTTGGTCTTTTTTTGTTGTCATTAAATCATTTTGCTCTGTTAAATTTTGGCTGTTTTGCTTGGCTGCTTGTGGGTACTACAGGTTAATTTTTTTTTTTTTAATTATTGATTAACTCAGTGACTATTAATGTAATCTTTAGCACTACAAGGCTCTGTTGCTGCATAGCTTTATGGCATAGTTATTGCCCTGATCATTTTTAGGTTTTTTAGTTTGATTCGTTTCTTTTTGTTGTTGTTGTTGTTGTTGTTGTTGTTGTTGTTGTTTTGTTTTGTTTTTTGTTGGTGCTGGGGATTGAACCCAGGGCCTTGTGCTTGACAGGCAAGAAGTCTATGAACTGAGCTATATCCCCAGCACAACTTGTGGATCTTATAAATGGTTGTCATTAAGTAAGGGGAAGTCTGTAAGAGTATAGGGTAGATGGAATTAGATCCTAGTTAATTTTGAATAAATGAATGCTTTGAATGGTTAACCTTAGGACTCTCACAAAGATCCGCCCCGCCCCTGCTGCAGTACCGAGGATCAACCCAGAGCCTCACATGCTAGGCAGAAGCTCTGCTATTGAGCCACATCCCAGCCCCATGCAAAGAACTTTTAAATTAAATGTGCAGGGTTGAGGGTATAGCTCAGTGAGAGAGTATTTGCCTGGCACACACAGTCCTGGGTTTTATGCCTAGCACTTCAAAAACAAAACAAAATTCAGATGAACACATGAACTTTGAAAACTTCTAATGCTTGGGGAGATTTTAATGAAGTATACTTTCATGTACATTTCCACCCAACACTTTTTACAAGGAAGTCACTATATATAATTTATTGCAGAATTTCCTATAAATGTTTGGGATAGAGGAAGTATTAAGCTTTGTGCTACAAGATGTAACTTATACAAAAAGAAGTTAAGGGGCTTGGGAAGTAACACATTGGTAGAGTGCTTGCTTAAGCATGCATGAAGGCCTGGATTCAATCCCTAGTACTACACATACAAAAAATAAGTGGTAGTTGATAATTGGTTTTGGCTAGTATGTTGTGTGTTTGGTGAAGACAATGTAACTACAGCTTAAGGCCCTAAATGTTAACTAAAATGAGCAGTCAATTCAAGAGTTGTTTTAAATATTGAAGCTTTAATTTGGGGAGATTTAAATTTTACTTTGAATGAGCCGGGCGTGGTGGCGCACGCCTGTAATCCAAGCGACTTGGGAGGCTGAGTCAGGAGGATCGCGAGTTCAAAGCCAGCCTCAGCAACTCTGCGAGGCCCTAAGCAACTCAGTGAGACCCTGTCTCTAAATAAAATACAAAAAAGGGCCAGGGATGTGGCTCAGTGGCTGAGTGTCCCTGAGTTCAATCCTGGTTCCAAAAAAAAAATTTTTTTTTACTTTGAATGCTCACATCTAAATGAAACTTTTTGCATGGCTTACTTGTGCCTATTGACCACAAGGAAGGCAAAGAGCTCAGTATCAGGAAATATACCTCTTTCAGTAGGGGGACTTAGGCTGAGACTAAGGGGACTTTTGGTTATGCTTCAAGCCCAGGTCCCAAAGAAAAATGCCTTGATCTTACCTGGTCTGGCAGAGGCAGGAGCTAGAAGGAGAATCCATCCTGGTATACAGCAGACCTGTGAAGGCAGATCTACATTACACTTGATTAGGGAATTAATAGAGGGAAGGAGGAACTCTAGGGTCTACCTTTAATATTACTGTGCAGGGCCAGGCGTGGTGGCGCATGCCTGTAATCCAAGTGACTTGGGAGGCTGAGTCAGGAGGATCGAGAGTTCAAAGCCAGCCTCAGCAACTTAGCGAGGCCCGAAGCAACTCAGTGAGACCCTGTCTCTAAATAAAATACAAAATAGGGCTGGGGACTTGGCTCAGTGGCCGAGTGTCCCTGAGTTCAATCCCTGGTTCAAAAAAAAAAAAAATTACTGTGCAGGAAAAAGGCACTTCTGCTTGTAGTGGGTAAGACAGGAATGGATCTAGGTAACTTAATTTTCATACAGTTTTATTATGTGAAAAAATTAACCTTTTAAAGGTTTGACAAAATACTGAGATTAAAGTGATTTTACCCAGCTGGGTACAGTAGCTCCTGACTATATCCTAGTGACTAGGGAGGCTCAGGCAGGAGGATCAAAAGTTCCAGGCCAGCCCCAGCAATTTAGCGAGGCCCTAAACAACGTAGACTCTGTGTCAAAATTTAAAAATTAAAAAGGGCTAGGGATGTAGTTCATTGGTAAAGCACCCCAGGTTCAATCCCTGGTAGCCCCCCAAAATGATTTATCCAAAAACTAAATAGGATAAACTGTTTAGCAAATATAATGCGTAGTGTGATCTTTATTACTCACATGCCATTTCCAAACATAGTGCTGATAATTGTGTAGTTGTTACCTGAAACATAAATAGCAGTTCTTAGAACATTCGATTAAATGTTAATATTTTCCACTAAAAATTAAACACATGTTCTCTAGAATTATCAGCATCCTTAAATAAAATGAACAGTCCAGGGCTGGGGATATAGCTCAGTTGGTAGAGTGCTTGCCTCGCAAGCACAAAGCCCTGGGTTCAATCCCCAGCACCAAAAAAAAAAAAAAAAAAAAATGAACAGTCCATGATGCAGTGTTTGGAACTGAAAGAAATTCCTAAATTACATTTTAAGTACTTTAAGCTGTTTGAAATTGCTGTCACTTGCCTTTTACCTCCATTTCTGGGACACTGTATTTCCTGTTTGAGGGTTTTTTGAGGTACTTAAGTTTGTTAGTTAAGAAAGCTTGCTAGCAAAATCAGCACTGAATCAGCAATAAGCAGACTTCTCTCATGTTGAATGTGTTCAAAGAGGAGGCAGAAAGAAGCCTGTTTTCCATCAATTTTTCTACAGCATAACCCCCCCACACACCCCCTGTTAGAGTGTGTTTTAAAGCAAATGAGGTAGTGCTTTACTAAGAACTGGGTACTTTCAGAGAACTTAGGCTTCAAATATTGCTTTGTTACTAATTTTGCTTCAGGGGAATATTTAAAGGGATGTGATGATTTAAAATGGGTCGTTTACAGATTTTCTTTTTATAAGTATCTAGGCAGATCTCTGAGGAGGCCAGAAAATCTGACCCAGCTCTCCTTTGTTCTAGGTTATACTACCCCAACTGCCCCCCAGGCATACAGCCAGCCTGTCCAAGGGTACGGCACAGGTGCTTATGACACCACCACTGCTACGGTGACCACCACCCAGGCCTCCTATGCAGCCCAGTCTGCATATGGCACTCAGCCTGCTTACCCTGGCTATGGGCAGCAGCCAGCAGCCACGGCACCTGCAAGGTAAGGTGTACTCACCTACTCCTATTTCTTGAGATGCATCAACCTGCAGTTGCTTTCCCAGAGGAAAAGCAACTGTACACATATAGGATCTGTGACTTAGTTCCCTTTTAATGATTATTACTCTCATGTATTTGTGTTGATTGTGTTCTTACAGTCATAGAGTAACTAGTATGTTAGAACATAGCACAAAGGTATTCTCCACTTAGAAATGAAATAGCACTGTCTTAAGGGCCAAAATGAGAAATGTCATTCAATACAATGTCTGGTTTCAGAACCTACTTTGGGGAGTAGAAGGAGGCTATTATTTCTACTTTTCTAAACCTAGAAAAAAAAATTACCCTTACAACTGAACTACCAATAGAATTGTATTTTTGATACCTTTATCTTTTGGTTTTATTGACCCTTTAGATGGGTAAGTTTTCCCTTTGGGAAAAATGTGCTTTGTGTTAGGGAGATTAGCATCCGATAAGTCAAGAAATAATTTTTATGATCCAGTTGTTAGTAAAGGACATATCTGTATCTGGGAAGTCAAACATTAACTGTCCCAGCTTAAGCATTTTCTCTACATTGTGTAGACTCTTGATAATCTAAGTATCATAAGCAAATACAAATTCTTGACTGGGTATCCAGCTGTGAGTGAATATTAAATCCAACAAAGCTTATACCGCATGATTGGGTAACTATGTGTTATTATTTAACAGAAGATTTTAGGTCTTTGGTTTAGACAGGGCATTTAGTTGACTTCTGGGTACAGTATTAAAGGAATAAACACTGAATTCTGATTTGAGTGAAGATTTTTTAAGGGAATGAACAGCAGATCACCTTGTAACTTGTATTCTAGGCTTTTTGTCTGTTGTAGAGGTAAGAAATTAGCCCTGACAAACACTTGCGAAATGACTTCTAAAATGCACAGTGAGTAATCAGAACCACTTGGTGGTTTATACTTTTACTGGACAGCCTGTAAGGTGGCTACATTAAACTAACTGGCTGATTCCTAGAATGGCCCATTTCATTCAACCCAGACATTTCAGTTATCAAACCGAACCAGGTTATCAAATGTGATGTTTTTTTTTTTTTTGGAACCAGGGATTGAACTCAGGGACACTCGGCCACTGAGCCACATCCCCAGCCCTATTTTGTATTTTATTTAGAGACAGAGTCTCACTGAGTTGCTTCGGGCCTCGCTAAGTTGCTGAGGCTGGCTTTGAACTCTCGATCCTCCTGACTCAGCCTCCCAAGTCACTTGGATTACAGGCGTGCGCCACCGCGCCCGGTCACGAATTGGTTTTTGATAAGTCGCTCTTCCTGGTTCCTATTTTTCTTGGGTTTTCAGTCCTTATCACTTTAAAGCAACTGTCTGCTTCTCTCTTGATCAGTGACATTTACTCCCTTTTCCACTGGAAAGAGGGAGCCTGTGACACATTTCAGCCCAGTGGAGAAACCAGTACTTCTGTATCCTCTGGTCTGCCTGCTGATTCTTTGGGTTTTGCCTAAAATAGCTCTAGTTCACTTAGCTACACCCTTGTTATAAACTGTTAGGGTTAAGAGGTAGTAGAAACAGAAACCCTGGGTTTTTTCCTTGGAATTGAGGTTGATTTTCACCATTTACCAGGGGCACTTCCCATTTTGTCTAAGCATGAGGGAGGTAGGGTTGCATCTACTTCCCTGCCTTACTGATCTTGATCTTTCTTTCCATTGTGGAGACTTTGAGGCAGGATTAGATTAATTTATGGCAGCCCAAATTAGGAAATTAAATTTCTAGTCTGTTCTTAATAAATGAGGAACATAAACTTGGAGAGTTTCCAAATTTATAATGCCATGAAATGTTCACTCTAATCTAAAACTTGGGTTATTGTTAAAATGTATTGTTTTCAACTGTTCACTGTGAGAAAAAGTATTTTCTTTCTTGATAAACCACATCCCCTCCTAGATAACTTAAAGTGGCCGCAAAATATTGAACCTGCCTTTTATAGGTATTAGTGTAGAATGAATGGGGCAGTTGCTATCTCTTCTATATATATGATTAATACTCCCTCTTCCTTAGTGTCTTCTTCAAGCAGATGTAATTGGAGCAACACTGGGTTTGATATAATTTGCTCTTCTGTGTATTCCCGAACTCAATCCTAACTTTGCCTGTCTTTCATAGATTTGTAGGATTCTTACCTAAACATTTTGTGATTGAGGAATGAATTCTATTTTATCTCTCCTTTTAGACCGCAGGATGGTAACAAGCCCGCTGAGACTAGTCAACCTCAGTCTAGCACAGGGGGTTATAACCAGCCCAGCCTAGGATACGGACAGAGTAACTACAGTTATCCCCAGGTTCCTGGGAGCTACCCCATGCAGCCAGTTACCGCGCCTCCATCCTATCCTCCTACCAGGTCAGTCTCTTTCTTGTGGTCAGTGACCTAATGGAATAACAAGTTTTTTTCCCAAGTTGTTGACCAGCTTGCTTTGGCTTCCTCAGGTAAGGTTTGTTGTCTTGACTCTCCCGAGGATAACTCTGAACATACACAGTTATAGTCAAGCCTCAGACCTAGCTTCTGATAGCTGTGCCTGGCAACTAATAACTATTCTCTCTAAATATCAATAAGAATCTCTATAGGTTCTCCCCTTTAATTTTGCTCTTTTAGTTAACCCTCAGAAGGATGAGAAGCAGAAATAATAGGACACATGTAAACAACATAAAAGAGCATTATAAAAGAAATTTCACCTTAATCATTTTATATTTAACACACATTATCATGGTTATCAAGCGTTTAAATGCAAGCTGGGCACAGCGGCACACACCTGTGGTTCTGACTACCTGGGTGGCTGAGGCAGAATGATTACTCGAGCTTGAGTTTAAGCCCAGTCTAACAGCATAGTAAAACCCATCTCAAATGTTTATTGCAAGAATGTATCTTTGAGGGCTGGGATTGTGGCTCAATGAAGACTTGCCTAGCCTGTATGATGCAATGACTTCAATCCTCATCACTACATAAAATTAAATAAATAAAGGCATTGTATTTTTTTTTTAAAAAAAGGAAAGAATGTATCTTTGGTTCATTTTCTTGCCCTGTAATTGTCATACTGATCTAATACAATTAGCATGATCTTTTATGCAGTGCCTTCATTTCAAAGATTCTTTATTTTTTTAAATATTTTTAGTTATAGATGGACATGATATCTTTAATTTTTTATGTGGTGCTAAGAATTGAACCCTGTGCCTCACACATGCTAGGCAAGTGCTCTACCACTGAGCCACAACCCCAGCCCCTCAAAAACTAATTTATTCATCTTGTATTAACTGATGCCCATATTTCATAGACAACATGAGAGCCTGTAACTGTAACAGAGCAGTTTTGAATACTCTCCGAAGGAAAGCTACTGTTTTGGAGTGGCACACACCCTCTTACTTACTTACATACATACACACATACATATGCATTTACACTTTACCACCAAGCAGCCTGGTCTCTTCAGGAAATCATTTTCATCACTTGGGAGTGGTTGGAGGCAATTTTGAAATTAACTCGTACTTTCCTCAGCATGTTTTTCACTGAGTCAGTTCTTTCCTGGGTGCACATGTACAAATTCTTCCACTAATACAGAAGCAGCTAAACTCTGAAATTTGCCTTGAATAGCATTGTATGTAACTGATGTCTTAAATGGGGGTGGATGTAAGAGGAGACTCTTAAAGATGTTCAGAAGAATTATTAAAATAATTATTCCCTTCCCATTTAAAAGCTTCATTCTAGATAGAAAAATATTTCCATTTTAAATTCATGCTATTGACAGTAGAAAGTGACTGCATTTTTAAGGCTGTCTATGACACCCATGATTGTCTTATATTCAGGGCATGGGGAAATAACAAGACATCTTCCTAAAACTTTTTTTTTTTTTTTTCTTTTCTTTCAGCTATTCCTCTACACAGCCGACTAGTTATGATCAGAGCAGTTACTCTCAGCAGAACACCTATGGGCAACCGAGCAGCTATGGACAGCAGAGTAGCTATGGTCAACAAAGCAGCTATGGGCAGCAGCCTCCCACTAGTTACCCCCCCCAGACTGGATCCTACAGCCAGGCTCCAAGTCAATATAGCCAACAGAGCAGCAGCTACGGGCAGCAGAGTGAGTTGCTAAAGAGAGAAAAATAAGAATGATTTGTGCTTGGAGATTCTGAACACGGGGAATATTCTTTACCATTTTTTACTTTTGGAATCCAAGTCACATCTTTAGGGCAACTTAGATGTCCCAATAAAGATTTCAGTGCTTTTTTTCCTTCAACTTAATTGTTCTTAATGTGCCTTACAAAAAGAAAAGAAACCAGGCACACCTGTAGTCCCAGCAGCTCGGGACACTGAGGCAGGAGGATCACAAATTCATAGGCAGCCTTAGCAATTTAGACCCTGCTTCAAAAAAAAAAAAAAAAACGGCTTGGGTTGTGGCTCAGTGGTTAAGTGCCTTTGGGTTCAATCCCTAGTACCAAAGAAAAGAAAAAGATGCAGTAATAGACAAGAAAAACTGTTGTAGACTGCTAATCCTGCTCTTTGGGCAGTTTATATTCCATTAGTGAATCCAGCATTCCTTTTTTTTTTTTTTTTTTTTTTTTTTTTTTTCCCCTGAACCCAGGGCCCACTGTGTGCTAGGTGAGCACTCCATCACTGAGCCCCACAACTCCAACCCAGAGCCAGCATTCCTTATGGACTGCCAGTCCCAAATCCCCAAATCATTAAGAATCAGTAGCCAGGCATAGTTAACATATGCCTATAGTCCCAGTGTCTGCTAAGGCAGAGAAAAATCACAAATTCAAGGCCAGCCTGGGCAATTTAGTAAGATCCTATCTCAAAATAAAAATAATAAAAAGGGCTGGGGTGTCACTTAGTGGCAGAGCACCCCTGGGTTCAGTCCCCGTTACCACAAAATGAAAGGTAGAAATTCCAAAATTAATATGTACCTGAATTACTTCTCTTAAATAAAATTCCTTCCCTGGGCGTATTTTGTTGTGATGATGAAATGATTGGTGCTGCTTAATAGAACCCAGCCCTTAGCAACATGCTCAGATCCCAAGAAGTCTGGTTCCTTTCTGTTTCTAGAGTATAAAGAAGCAGCTTTTAGAGACATCTTATAGAACCCTATAAACTATATTTTGTCTAGGGGGCTTTTTTTGGTTTAGAAGTATTTCATTCTAAGCTTACTATACAGTTATTTGAGCCTTGATGAACCAGTAGTGTTATTAAAAAGAGCCTATTGCCGGGTGTGGTGGTACACGCCTGTAATCCAAGCGACTTGGGAGGCTGAGTCAGGAGGATCGCGAGTTCCAAAGCCAGCCTCAGCAACTTAGCGAGGCCCTTAGCAACTCAGACCCTGTCTCTAAATAAAATACAAAATAGGGCTGGGGATGTGGCTCAGTGGCCAAGTGTCCCTGAGTTCAATCCCTGGTTCCAAAAGAAAAAAGAGCCTATTGATTGCAGAAACTTTATCATGGTGTAAAGAAGATGGTGCTTTGGTTAGCGCTTTGCAATTTAAAGTTCTGTGATTCCAGGAGAAAGTACATCAGGCAGTGGTTTAAATGCTTGACCAATGGCTTACAGATGTGACTCTTTCCTCAGGTTCATTCCGACAGGACCACCCCAGTAGCATGGGTGTTTATGGGCAGGAGTCTGGAGGATTTTCCGGACCAGGAGAGAACCGGAGCATGAGTGGCCCTGATAACCGGGGCAGGGGAAGAGGGGGATTTGATCGTGGAGGCATGAGCAGAGGTGGGCGGGGAGGAGGACGCGGTGGAATGGGGTAAGAGCAAACCTTTTCTCCTTTTACCTAATTTTGTTTCATCCATAGGATTTTTCAGTGGAAAGAAGGGACTGAAAGGCATAAGAAATTTATTCTCATTTCCATGGACAATCTGTTGAGCTCAAGCCATCTTCTAAAACATGGAAATGTCATCATTGTGGCATTTATTAAGTGGCAGTTTGCTTTTTTCCCTGCCAGTATACTTTGTTGGGTTGGGGAGAACAAAGAATGGTTTTGAAATCAGAGCTTTCAGTTCCCTTCATGGTTTCCAGGGGTGAAAAGCCTCTGTGGGTAATAGACTTGGGATGGAACACACACAACCCTTCTAACAACCCTAAGTTTTTAACTAATGCCTCTGGATGGTTGTCTTGAAATACCTGGTGTATATACTGCAGAACAGGAATGCAGCTGTTTTCACAATGTTTGTCCCCAAGTTCTGTTTGTACTCAGAATTGTTGAACATGATGATGAAGGTCTTGGTCCCATAACTCTTAAACTGTGGCCTGAGGTGCACCTAAAACAGAGTTTAGTTGGAACACACACAAAAGAATCCAGTAACTTTTCAGAGTAACGTATTATAAATATAGTCTCTCTCTCCCCATTGGAGATTTTGAAAGTCTAAATCGGTTTGACCATTTTGATTGATGGCACAATCTGGTTTAGAAAACTTTGTTTAGATGAATAACATGACCCTGCTACCTCTGCCTGCCCTTCCCCTCCCTTCTCCCGTCCCTTCTTCCCTTTCTGGTGTCTGTACTTGATGAAGGTGAGGTATAATGTTGGTGGTTAACATAATCAGAAGGTTTAGTTCTGTGTGTGTTCTGTCCCTATATAAACAAGTTTTAAAAAAAGGTTATGCAGAATGTATTAAGTACAAACTGGATTTGGTGCCAATGTTAAGGAAAATAAATAGCATTTAATTTTTGTAGAAACAAGACTTCAAAATTAAATAAAAGGTGGATCTTTGAATTTCAAATCTCTTTACTATCAAAGGTAGTTAATACTGTTTTGATATTCTGCATAACTTTAAAAATAGTCTTCAGTGAAATCTTTATTGGAAAAATTTCATTTTATAACATGCAAAAATTTGTGGATAATTGGATATTAAAGTAAAGTCAATTTTCTGATTTGGAGAATATTCCATTATAAAGGTTTCACTTCTTTATGGATGTTTTTAAAATAGACATAGACACTTGAAATGACTATCATCACGTCTCAAATCACCTACAATTCTTAGTATTTTTCAGTTTCAAAAACAATTTTCAAATTTATACATTGTAATAATACTCCAGAAGTAATGATTCTGCCAATTTTGCTAGACTACTCTTGTAGAGAGCCCCTCTTTCTGGATGAGAAATCCCTCCTGGAGTCATAGACCATGGCCTTCCCCATAGGTTTACCAACAGACTATGAAATGGTCTGATGGATCCTGTGGGGACAGGACAGGGGTATTTCCCCTTCCCCTTTTTTATTGTGGTGTGGTGATGGTTTTCAGTGTCTTCTGCAGGTAAGGCACTCAATGTTGTTAACATGCCCTTTTTCATTGCCTCAGTATTTTGATATTTTCATTGGCTGTTAAACGTGGAAACTTTTTAACATGCTTTGTCGCATTTATATGCTACAGGTTACAAAGTGAGAGCCTTGTATACACTTCAATACTTAAAAAGTACCCGTACTCAGTACTCAGCCGGCAGCATAATGAAAAGTGGGACTAGACACGGTGTCCATATGGAGAGGAAAAATATACATAGAATATTTTTAACAAAATGTATTCATTGTATAAATGGAATCCTTCTGTAACTTTGGTAACTGCATACTTGTTGTTTGGTAATGAACCAGAGGAGGTATAATACTCTAGAATTGTGTAAAATTAAAGTGTAAACTTCTGTGTTAAAGAGAGAGAACATTTTATGGTGTGTACTTTTAAAAAGGAAACAAAGCTGCATGCAACAGCTTGAAATTGTATATTCAGGTATTAAAGGTGCAATACTGGTTAGAAAAACTCAGGGTCTCCCACTGGGGAGCTGCCTTCATTTATTCTTAAAATCTAACCAAAAAAGCTGAATTCATATTCTCCCCTTCCCTCTTTAGAATATGTAATTTTATACTGCCATAGTTTTATTTTTAACCAATATGTCTATAAAGTTGCACCCCCAGTCCATGAGCCTTGGTATTTGTTGTAAATTCTCCTTTCACAGCGATTGTTATATCCATTAATGCCCTGAACTGTATGGCTTTATGCTGAAGATTCGCTGGATGCGTCCTCTGATGTGTGTTGTAGGCATTTAATGTGGTTGTCTCCTGCTTTATTATATATTGTGACTTGTTAGGAAGCCCAGGGCTCTCCCCTGGGAGAGGTTGAGGGTGCACCTTTATGAACATGGAAAGGTTCATCACAGCAGTTGCCTCCGCTTGCTCCTCCTCTGTACACCAAGCTCTCCTGGTTTTTCAACTATTGGGGGTGGGTGTTTGGGATCTAGTTTTTTTTTCCCCCCTAATTTGCCAAGTATTGCACTATTAATACCACCCCCCGAAATGAAAGGAACCAACCACACTGGTGTGTACAATCAGACAAGCAAGGTTGTATATTAAGGAAGTTTGAGCAAGCTGCCCTGAAGAAAGGCATAGTGACAAGATGAGAGAGATGCATTGTTTGGAGATGTGTTTAGCCAGTGCCCTTCTTCCCCACGAGCCCCCCCAAGGCTCAGAGCGGTACTGGCTTTTAAAGGGAAAGGCCTTCATTTCTTCGTTTATCCCCCCAGCAGCGCTGGAGAGCGAGGTGGCTTCAATAAGCCTGGTGGTAAGTTTTTGAGTATTACCATGGATAGTGTTTAAAAAAAAAAAAATACAGTCAGTTTTTAGAAAACTATAATTTTTTTATTACTTTCCTAAATGGTTTAAAATGATCTATGCAAAAGAGACTAATGGGTACTGCCGGCATTGTCTTAGGGGTAATAAGGTTAAACTATGGTTACAAAACAAAGGGTAACTTGAAGTATTGAGCAACTGCTTCTGTAATATGGGGGAGAATACAGTTTTTAAATTTGGTTTATTTGGAGGAAAATTTTTGACTTAAATTTAACACTTATTTGGCACATAAGCATTCAGAGTGTATTTGGTTAATGGTTTAGAAGCAAACCAGCAAAGAAAAAAGCAAACCCTAGCAAACCTTTCATCAATGTTAAAGAGGCACTGCTCCATTTTAGCAGTGCGGGTCATTTTGAATTTAATGGATCCCCATCAAAATGGTGGTGTAGTAGATAGCTATGTGTGTTTGTAAGGTTTATAGCTTGCAAGACGTGCACTAATAATATACTATATGATCTTTCCTGATTGGCAGGACCCATGGATGAAGGACCAGATCTTGATCTAGGTAACTTTGAATTCTTAAACTTTATGTTGTGCTTTATAAGTGAATGAATAGCACAGAAACACATGCCTATATGAGTTCATCAGCCTAGTAGATCAGTATGCTGTTGCTGTCAAGGGTAGTTTGGAGCTTCCCTTATAGTGTTCATCTGTTCGTGATTATCTTAGAATCCATGGCATTCTTGTTAGTATTAATTGGTAGTTCTGTGGTGATACAAGAGAGTAAACTCTATCCTGTTTTGTTCTCTCTGAAAGGCCCTCCAGTAGATCCTGATGAAGATTCTGACAACAGTGCAGTTTATGTGCAAGGATTAAATGACAATGTGACCCTTGATGATCTGGCAGACTTCTTTAAGCAGTGTGGTGTTGTTAAGGTTAGTAAAGCATTATAACTTTTGGTGATCTGTCAGAAATTCAGTCCACAGGACACAAATTGAGAGTTGTTCCTGAACTTCCCCAACTTTACTTTTCTGGCTGTGTTGTGGTTTACTCTTGAAAATGCCCCCCATCCCAACTGGGCCTGGTGTCACACACCTGTAATCCCAGCTACTTATGAGGCTGAGGCACGAGGACCACAAGTTAAAAGTCAGTTGGGGCAACTTAATGAGACCCTGTCACAAAATAAAATGGTCCTGGACTATAGCTCAGTGGTAGAGCACTTGCCTAGGGTAGGCTGGGCCCTGGGTTCAGTTCCCATTTTGTTTGTTTGGTTTGGTACCAAGGATTGAACCAATGGGTGCTTGACCACTGAGTCACATCTCCAGCCCTTTTTATTTTTTGAGATAGGGTCTTGCCAAGTTACTGAGGCTGGATGTGACTCACAATCTTTCTGCCTCAGCCTCCTCAGACACTGGGATTACAGTTATAATCTTCCATTGCCGGCAGTTAATTGTGCATTTAATAATTTTTTAAATTGCTTGGCATTATGCCTAATTGAATTCCTTTCTTCCCCCATCCTGAGTTTTATTCTCATGTCTTAGAGATGCATTTTATATAATGTTTTGTTTCACACATAAGCTTATTAGGCACCCCTGTAAGATGGCACCATTCTAAGGACTGGGACTATGTCAGTGAACACACAAATAAGAACACTGGAGTTTACCTTTAGTGGGGAATATATGGTAAAAACAGATCTGTGTGCTGGGCTTTGTGACACACACCTATAATTTCAGCACTTAGGTTGATGCAGGAGAATCACAAGTTTTGAGACCAGCCCAAGCAACTTCATGAGACTCTCAAAAAGGGCTGGGGTGTAGCAATGGTAGAGGGCCTCTGGGTTCAGTTCCCCATTACTGCTTAAAAAGAAAAAACAGATTAGTATACATTAAATGGTGAATGTTATGCAGAAAAAATAAAAGGAAGACAGGGATGAAAGTGAGAAATGGAACCTTACAATTCGTAGTGAGAGTATATTTCCTCATAATGGAGGGCAGAGCTCCTGTGGAGTATGGCAAGTTCAAGGGAGCTGGTGTGGCTAGGTTTTGGTCAGGTACTGGAAGAAAGGTGCGGTTGTTAGTGAGGTGGGGGATACTAGTAGAAACAGTTCTTTATGGGGCGCTAGGTCAGTTGCTCGAAAGGTTTGGAGATTCTGTATTCTCGTAAGTATATCACCTGGCCTTGTGGCACAGCATTTACCATATTTTTAAGGACATGGTAAATCTTCCATTCTTTGAAAAGATGGCTGGGTTGTTTCTAGGTTACAAACACTGCTTCAGTAACATTCTTATACACATCTCCTGGTACCCATTGCCTGGGTTTTGCTATTGTATGTACAGTTGACTCCTGCTATTCTTGAGAGTTGTATAAAGTCACAAGAAATACTGAGTTAGTGAATCATTGTTCGGCATTGTAGGTTCATATATACACATTTCCAATTACCTGAAATTACGAAACCAACTCATCTGTTAGATTTTGTTATTTTACAAAAGAGAAAGTGAAATCCAGAAGCATTAAGTGACTTGCCTGAGGCAGCCCTGCTGATAGATGTCCAAATGGCCCCCTAGCTGGAGTTTCTTGCACTGCCCAGCCATTTCCATCCCCTTCTCTGGTCCTTTATTTAGAGAATTGAAACCAGAGGGCAATGTATCATCCTGTTCACCCTCAGGTGGGAAGGGCACATCAGGTGTGTTTTTGCCATGATGCTTATGTCTGTGACTGCAAGAATGCCACAAGGAACAATTTTGGAGTTACAAATTAATTTTAGTGAGTAGACAGATTGACGCAGGTATCATGAAGGTATCACAAATCATGAAGATTGACTCTACCTGGGCAAGGAGAGGCTGGTTCTTAAGGTGTGCGTAGCTCTACTTTCACAAGATAACCATATTGTTGACCAACTTCTTTAGAAAGTGGCCAGCATTTCTGAACCACATTCACCTCATCCTCACGACTGGGAACCGCCTGACTTTTGCCCATTTTTATGAGAAAATGAGAATGCGGTTTTAATTCACTTTTTCCTTGATTTACTAGTAAGATTGTTCTAATTGCGTATCCTCCTTGAAATCCCTGTGTCTCATGCTCAGTTTCATTGAGTTGCTTATCTTTGACTTACAGGAATTGTCTGGATGCTAAACCTTATGTGTTCAAAATCTTCTCCCAGTTTATGTCCTTTTCTTTTCCTCTATTTTCGCAATACTAGGATTGAACCCAGGGCCTCATGTGCTTGCTGTACTTCCTAGACAAGCACCTTACTGCTGACATACAGCCTCAGTCGGCCCTTTTCTTTTTTGGGGTGGGGTGTGTGCCAGGTATTGGACTCACAGGCACTCAGCCACTGAGCCACATCCCCAGCCCTATTTTATATTTTTATTTAGAGACAGAGTCTCACTGAGTTGTTTAGGGCCTCGCTTTTGCTAAGGCTGACTTTTGAACTCACAGTCCTCCTGCTTCAGCCTCCTGGGATTACAGGTGTGCACCATTTCTTTTAATGTAGTTGAACTTATCTATTTTTTCCTTACAGGTTTGTCTTTTTAGTTTTTTTCTATTTATAAGACTGTTGAGACAACATTTATTGGAAAGTCGAACCTTTCCCTAGTAGTAGCTAATGCTTTCCCTGTCACCTAGAATGTTCACTTATGCATGTTTCTATGCGTTTTATGTACTTTGATCTCATGTTGATACTTACTGCTTGACTTACTCCATCTTTGTGCTAAGTCTTGTTACTAGGGCATATGCCTCTGGTTTTTGTTATTGTTTTCAGGAATGTTTTGCTGTTTGGGTTTTGTTTTTAGTTTGGTGGGGTGGTACTGGGGATCGAACCCAGGAGCACTCAATCACTGAGCCACATTCCCAGCTGCCTGCTCCGCCCCCCTTTGGTATTTTATTTTGAGACAGAGTCTCACTGAGTTGCTTAGGGCCTTGCTAAGTTCCTGAGGTTGACTTTGAACTCCTGATGCTCCTGCCTCTGCCTCCCAGTCCGCCGGGATTACAAGCGTGCGCCACCATGCCTGGCTGTTTCTCTGTTCTTAATTCCTTTCCTTTCTGTATAAATTTTTAAACCATTTTATGAACCTCTGAACCTAAAAACCCAAATTGAATGTTGACTGAATCTTTAAGACAATTTGAGGAGAATTTAACATTTTCTGATGGTTAGAGCTATAAAGAATGCAGGTATTGGGGGCTGGGGATATAGCTCAGTTGGTAGAGTGTTTGCCTTGCAAGCACAGGGTCCTGAGTTCAATTCCCAGCACCAAAAAAAAAAAAAAAAAAAGAATGCAGGTATTTTTCCTACTTACATGTTTGTTCATACATACATGATCCAGAAACTATGTGATTTTCATTTCCCTTTTATTTTTGCCAGTATTTTGTCTTATTTGTATTGCTCTGTTTAAAAAATAACGTGTTGGTTTATGCTATTATAATGCTCCCCCCTTTTTAAGCCTTGTAAATGAATAGATTCAAATATTACTGCATATGTAAGCAAACATATAGATTAGACGTTGATGTATATATTTAATGAACAAAATACATAGGAAAATGTTTTTATACATGTGGCTTCTGAATTCAAACTAAGTACATATCGTGCTCAGCTGAAGAACTGGTCATCTCTCCTTCCTCTGGCCTCATCAGGAATCCACGTAGCACACTCATATCCCCATATTGCTTTTTGTTTAAGGAAGGAGTATTGTGTAGAGCTGAGGATTGAACCCAGAACCTCACACATGTTCTGTCACTGAGCTACAGTCCAGCCCCAAGGGTGATTCTCCTTATGTCTCAGGTGATGGTATGAAAGCCTGACTTGACTACTAAAGGATGACTGCAGTCATCAGATGCCTCTTAGGCATAGAACTTGTTAGGGCTTATGGTCTAGTTTGATTTTTATGGTAAAACACACTGAGGCAGGGAATCACGCAAGTTCCTATTTGTTTTAGGTGCTTAGGAAGTAGTCCCTTTTTTTGTACCAGGGATTGAACCCAGGGGCACTCGACCAGTGAGTCACATCCCCAGCCCTAGTTTGTATTTTATTTAGAGACAGGGTCCCACTGAGTAGCTTAGCTTCTTACTGTTGCTGAGACTGGCTTTGAACTTGCCATCCTCCTGCCTAAGCCTCCTGAGCTGTGGGGATTACAGCCTGTGCCACTGCATCCAGCTTCTCCCCTCTCCCCACTTGAGACGGTCTCACTACATTGCCAAGGCCAGCTTTGAATAATTCAGAGATAGACTAATAGCCTAGTGGATATGTGTCTTCCTGTGAAAATGACTGCTTTTGAAAATCTGAGGTACTTTTTCTGAATTTCACATGGACTTTTTCCTCCCGGATTAGTATATTGTAGTCACATCCTAACTGCGCTGTTTTATGTGTAGATGAACAAGAGAACTGGGCAACCCATGATCCACATCTACCTGGACAAGGAAACAGGAAAGCCCAAAGGTGATGCCACAGTGTCCTACGAAGACCCGCCAACTGCCAAGGCTGCTGTGGAGTGGTTTGATGGTAGGATATGCCCACTGGCATTCTGAGCTGTTAACTCACACACATGTACAGCCTTAGATCAGATGTTCCATATGTTGGTTTGCAGGATAAAAAGGGTCTTGCTGCCTGTTAGAACACCATTGTCTGAGGTTTAGGGAACAACAAACAAATGTACTCTTCCTCTGTTTGACTATAGGACATGGCAAGAGAGAGAGATGAGAGCCATAGGAGCATGAATGCCTCTGTCTGCTTCTGAAAGAAGCTGTTTACCTGTCTTCCTCCAACTTTATGAGGGCCCAGTCCCTGATCCTGGGTTGGAACATTCCTTTACATTTAGGCACCATCATTAAAAATCCAAATTATAGGGGCTGGGGTTTTGGCAAAGCACTTAACCTAGCATGTGTGGGGCGCTGGGTTCGATCCTTAGCACCACATAAAATAAATGAAATAAAGGTATGTGTCCATCTACAACTAAAAGTGAAAAAAAAAGAAAAGAAATTAAATCCAAATTATATCTTAAGATATCAGAAGGTACAGACTTCAAAAAGCAAACAAACATCTTAGGTCTGGGGGTGTAGCTTAGTGGTAGCATGCTAGCCTAACATGCAGGAGGCCTTGGATTCCATCACAAAGAAAGGAAACACCTTAGCCTGTGTACATTTGTGTGTGTGTATTTAAGTAAAGCCTTGACATTGCGTCAATACTGGGATTTCACTGCAGATAAAACACCTCGAAAGTATCAAAGTCCTGGCTCTTCTCTCCTGGCTGTTTCTTATCCCTGATTCTCACCCTAGGTTGTACAATAATGCCGGATCACATCCTAATTTTCTCTTTAGGGTAGAGAGGTTTTTAAGTATCTTTAACAAACATTTTTTGGCCTTAGTGGTAAAATCTGGGAGGTCACCGGAGGGGTAGTCTTGATGCTTCTGGGAGTGGCCAAGTTTGATAAGTGATATGTTGAGGGGAAAGGAGTAGACTAACTTTTTCTAGTCCTTAGGGGAGGAAAGAGTTGGAGTTCGGTGGTCACTCATGTCCTGTTCATCTTTTACCAGGAAAAGATTTTCAAGGAAGCAAACTAAAAGTCTCTCTTGCTCGAAAGAAGCCGCCAATGAATAGCATGCGGGGTGGCATGCCACCCCGTGAGGGCAGAGGGATGCCACCACCACTTCGTGGAGGTATTTACTGGATACTTTTTTCTCCGAGCTACTTTTCTGTTCCTGTAAAAGTTTTTCACTAGCCAGGTACAGTGGCACACGCTGATAATCTCAGTGTGTTGGGAGGCTGAGGCGGGTGGATCACAAGTTCAAAGCCAGCCTAGCAACTTAGGCCCTAAGCAAATTAAATGAAGGACTGGGGCCAGGCGTGGTGGTGCACGCCTGTAATCCCAGTGACTCGGGAGACTGTGAGACAGGATCACAAGTTTGAGATCAGCAACCTATCAAAGAGTTTTATTTCCTGTAGCAAAGCTGGTCTTATAAGGAGGTGATTGGCTGTTTCTTGTTGCAGGTCCAGGTGGCCCAGGAGGTCCTGGAGGACCCATGGGTCGCATGGGAGGCCGTGGAGGAGACAGAGGAGGCTTCCCCCCAAGAGGGCCACGGGGTTCCCGAGGGAATCCCTCTGGAGGAGGAAACGTCCAGCACCGAGCTGGGGACTGGCAATGTCCCAATCCGTATGTACTTTTCTTGGCGATTTGATAGCCCACTAGTCACATCACCCCTGCCTCACCCCATTCCTATTTTGGGGTAGGACTTCTAAGTTCTCTTTGCTTGAAAAGCTCAGTGATGAACTTGATGACTGTCATGGGTGGGGGCACTGGTCACTGATCACTCCCTCCCCTCCCTCCCTGTCTGCTCTTACTGGTTCTGTGGATGCACCTCTGCCTGAGGTTTTGATGCTCAAGGCACTTTGTAGATAGATCCTATCTTTGTGCCCCTGGGGACCCTGTGGCTAGGGTAGTGCAGAGTGGCCTTTGCTTGTTCTACTCAGTTTGGTGATTTCTGCTGTGATATGACTTTATGCAGGGGTTGTGGAAACCAGAACTTCGCCTGGAGAACAGAATGCAACCAGTGTAAGGCCCCGAAGCCTGAGGGCTTTCTCCCACCACCCTTCCCACCCCCGGGTAGGTACAGGTTTCCTGAGCATCTCCTCAGCTTCCTGGTCTAACCCTCTGTTGTTAACTTGAGTGAGCTTGGTCAGCTACCTCTGCCCACTGTGAAGAACCTTCAGTTATAGTTGTGTCGTCATTTCTAAATTGTTGCCCAGATTTTGGGACTGAGTCAAGTTTCTCCTTTGTTTCTTCTCTGAGAGGAGGAAACAGATCCCTCCGCAGCATGTCTGCAGAGCTTCTGCCTCTACCCCCTGACTGTGTCTCCACCCTTTCCTCGCCTTAGGTGGAGATCGTGGCAGAGGTGGCCCTGGTGGCATGCGGGGAGGAAGAGGTGGCCTCATGGACCGCGGTGGCCCTGGGGGAATGTTTAGAGGTGGCCGTGGTGGAGACAGAGGTGGTTTCCGTGGTGGCCGAGGCATGGACCGAGGTGGCTTTGGTGGAGGAAGACGAGGTGGTCCAGGGGGCCCCCCTGGACCTTTGATGGAACAGATGGGAGGAAGAAGAGGTGGACGTGGAGGACCTGGAAAAATGGATAAGTATGTGGTGGGGAGAGCACAGCCCCTCCCCAGCCTTGACTGGAGCCAGTCTGAATGGCACCAGTGCTGGGGATGAGTCACAGGGCACCTTGGGGCGCTATCAGAGGTTGCCAAACCTTCCCCATTCTAACCAGAGGGCCCTCTTTGCTTGCAGAGGCGAGCACCGTCAGGAACGCAGAGATCGGCCCTACTAGACACAGACCCCCGCAGAGCTGCATTGACTACCAGATTTATTTTTTAAACCAGAAAATGTTTTAAATTTATAATTCCATATTTATAATGTTGGCCACAACATTATGATTATTCCTTGTCTGTACTTTAGTATTTTTCACCATTTGTGAAGAAACATTAAAACAAATTAAATGGTAGTGTGCTGAGTTTTTTTTCCTTCTTTTAAAAATGGTTGTTTAACTAAGATTTAACAATGGGAACCCCTGTGAGCATGCTCAGTATCAACTTGGAGAACCAAGAGGGCCTCTAATTGTAACAATGTTCATGGTTGTGATGTTTTTTTTTTTTTTAAATAAAATTCCAAATGTTTATAAACAGTCATCCTTCTCAGCCTCTGTTCCACAGTTGCATGCCCCTGTTGTCCCCAGGGAGTAGGGTGCCGTCCTGATAAACAGCTCATTTCAAGTATCAATCTGAAATGGTAATGACATGAAAACAAAGCAGAACAGCACATTCTTGGTCACAGAAACAAGCCTGGCACACCCTCGGGAAAATGTGCCAGTGGCATTGGAATAAAGTGGAGGTGCAAAAATGTGGGATAAATTCCTTCAAGACTCTTGCTTTAATGGGAACTGGGGCTTAAACCTAGAAGAGGCCATCCAGCTGGTGACAGGCCCGCACCAGGAGCATTCGCCTGAGCCCCCATTCCCAGCACTCCTGAACACGCATCACCACACGCTGTCGTGGTTCTTCACTGGATCATCCACTAATGCGAACCTTCTCACCTCTAGAAAACCTTCCCACTCTTTCCCCTGCCGCCCCCACCCCCATCAAAGTTCCTGTCCCTCCTTTTGGGAAATGCTTGTCTGGCCTCCCATCCCTTCTAAGAGCCCACACTCTGATCACCATGCCTTCACAGGAAGGATGACTGAAAGATATCTGCTGGGTTGGTCAGTCATTCGTTGCTGCCCTCTTCTGGGTCTGTTGGCAGGAGGCCCCCACATATTTTGGGGCTTCTCCAACACTCCCATGCTGCCTAGCTGACCTACCCTGTGGTTTTATCCATTGCTGATATTGCTCCCTTCCAAGTGCCACCCTCTTAGGAGTCTTGAGAGGTAGGTGGTAGGACGTAATCCTGTCCTGTCCCATCTCAGCAAATAAGCATGTGCTCTAAACCCTGGAATTTGAAACCCTCTCATTCCCCACCAAAGGAGCTCACCTAGAATTCCATCTGCAGCCCCCACTAACTCCTGGACTTCCTTCTCTCCTTGGCCCCCCCAAACCTCCAGAGACCAAAGTGACTTGACCAGTTTTGCAATTCTCAAAACTGGGACCCCCACCATGCTACTGCTGACCCACAAGGCCACAGGCACTTCCACCTGGGCCAAGCATCATGTTGAGAGCACTGTGCCAACTGCCTCAAAATAGTTAATTCCTAATACCCGTTTCTCAGATGAGATGGGAATAAAGGTTGTGATACTTGCCATGGAGGGCCCTGGGTGAGTTCAGGCATCCTGTTTGGGACAGGTGGGGCGCTATGGCAGCAAAGGGTGCATGACCATCCCATCTTGCAGGCCCACAGCACTCAGGGCCCTGGACAAGCCCCTCAGTGGACATTGCTGCTGCACAGAGTGACCATGGCACTCAATAGGCACCACATTAGGCTGCCTGGGAGGGGACTTAACATCCTTGCCCTGAGAAGTCTTTGGCAAGTGCTTCTCTGGGCCAAAAGAAATATGGGACTGCAGAATCCAGGCAGCATGGATCCTGAGCCCTCCAGGTTGTACAAATCTGGCTCACACCTGTCATCCCAGAGGCTCAGGAGGCTGAGGCAGTAGGATCTCAAGTTCAAAGCCAGCCTCAGTAACCAGCGAGACACTAGGCAACTCGGTAAGACCCTGTCTCTACATTCCAAAAAAAGGGCTGGGTATGTGGCTCCGTGGTTAAGCTCACCTGGGTTCAATCCCTGGTACAAAAAAAGGAGGGGTGGGCAGGAGGGTGAGAAGGGCAGTGCGCTGCAGAAGAGGTGGGAGGGAGAACTCAAATTCTTAATTAGATGCAGCACCCAGTTACAAAACTCCCCAAAGGCTCCTGGTTAGTCACACATTAAAAACTCAAACAGCCTTATGATCCCAGAAGGCCTGGGCAAAGGTTGTGGGGTTAATGTGAAGACTGATCTCTGCCCCACACCATGGGACAGGCCCACAGGAAGTGGCCCTGTGGTGCTTCCCATGGAGCTCCTGGGCTGCAGCTCCTGTGGGGCTGAGAACAGTGCAACCAGGAACCAGGGTCCACATCTGGCTCTATGCTGTTGCCCCACCCCACCCGAATCTTGACAGCCACCAGGCACAGGGCGAGTCGCCAGCACCACGTGACAAAGGCAGGTAAGGAAGCGGTTTTGCCTCTTGGCACAGGAGGCAGCTCGAGGTCACCTGTTCCACAGCTAAGGCAGAAGCAGACCAGCAGGAATCCTGTGGCTGGAGACACATCTGAGTGGAGCAGCCTCCTGCAAGTCCCTCAGGCATCCTGGACTGGGCTCTCAGGCTCAGCTTAACCTGAAGGAATTCAGGTTAACCCACCAGTGCACTAAGTTCCCAGAGCTGCGCATCACTAAGCCACAGCCTGCCAGAAATGGCTTTGTGTTACAATTCCACTGACTCCATCAGACTTCTAGCTGCAACCAAGGCCAAGCTGCTGCTCGCGGACATCAGTAGTGGTTGCCACAAACCTACCCATGAATATGCAGGTGCCTCTGGGGTCTGCAGATAAGCTTGGGCATCCACAACCCAGCCCTCTTGTCCCTCCAGCAGTTTCTGTTGCTTCCCTTGGCTCTGCAAGAAAATGAGAGGCTTTCCTTGAGGCGATGCTATGGACCCCATGGCACCATCAACAGAATCGAAGTCAGGTCTCCCACACAAGGGAGACCACATCACAGCTACCATGGGTCCTGGAATGAGAATATTGGAGGCTGGAATCTGAAATAGCCCTCTGGTCACAGGCCCCAGCTCATGAGACTGGAGAAGAGGAGGGGGCTCCCTCTCCCTCAGAGTAATAGATACGTACCCCATCTGCTGGGCCACACTGAGCTGAGTTATGGTAATATTTTTTACAACTCTGATGCAATTGCTACTATGGTCCTATTTTACAGATGGTACCACAGAGCACAGGAAGCTTAACCAGCCCACTCAACAACCAAAAACCAGGACTAGATTCAGTCCCATCTCTCCTGTTCAAACCCCAAAGTGCAGTATTGGAGGTACAGGTGGGATTCAAATTCCTGCATAGCTACTGACTACAAACCTGCCTTGCCCTCTCTTAGCCAGTTTCCCTAAATTGTAAAATGAGGACAACTGAAAGTATCGTCATTTATCCAGTGACATGGGAGGCTGAGACAGGAGGATTACAAGTTCAAAGTACAAAGTCAGTCTCAATAACTTAGGGAGACCCTATCTCAAAAAAAAAAAAAAAAAAAAAAAAAAAAA
>JAJEJO010005803.1:399699-425385 GCA_020662805.1 Glaucomys volans
GTGCTACCACCTGGTTCCCTCTGGGGCTCTGGCTCCTGCCCACCATATCAGTTCAGAGATCCTGTTGAGACCTAAGTCAATCTCCCCTGTTCTAAATCCCTTCATGGCTCCCATGCCCCCAAAGGGGCATGGCCCACAAGGCCCTACTTGATCTGCCCCCAACTTGTCTACCTTCATCCCTCTCCCTAGCCCTCTCCACTCCAGCCTCAGGAACCTCCCCAATCTACTTGAAACACACAAGCACAGGCCCACCTCAGGACTTTTGCACTGGCTGTTCCCTTGGCCTGAAGCACTCTCCCTCCAGATATCTGCCAGGCTTCTTTCTTCTGTTTCCCTAATCTCTGATTTTAAATGGCAGCCCTCCCCCACACCCACGCGCTCCTGCCCTCCCTCACCTGGCTCCAACCTCTCCCTATCTCAGCCCAGGGGCTGCCTGCCTTCCAAACTGCAAGTCCTGAGAACTGGCCCTGTTTGGTTCCGTATTGCTGTTGGTTTTGAGGGGGAGGGCCTGAGGCATCCAGGGAATTCAGGAGATGTTGAAACCACCTTCCCAAGGGTCCTGAGCTCAGACCACCGGTGAGAGGAAGCCTTCGGGAGCCTGGCACCAGGAGGGCTCAAAGTAGGTGCTCAATAAATGCCCCTGATCCTTGAATGAGGATATTCCCGTAACAGTGGAGTTCAAACTCCAGCTCCATCAGCTGCTCCCTGCGTGAGCTCCAGTTTGGGACTAGCAAGTGTCCCTCACAGCGGTGACTCCCCATCCCGTCAGGGCAAGGGCACAGAGCAGGCCTGGCACTTTATTAAAGCTCTGAGCATCCTAGTTGTGTGGCCCCACCCGGCAGCATGGCTGCGACCCAGACCGGCCTGGCGACTGCGCCCGGCTTCGCCGGCAGCGGCAGGGGGCAGGATTTCCCGCGGAGCCGGCCCGGGCGCTCCTCTGCAGTTCGAAAAGAACCGAGCGGGGCTACCCGTCCCGGGCCTGCCTCGGCCCCCGGCCCGTGACCGCGCTGGCCGCCTGCCCGCCCCGCCGCGCCCCACAGCCCCGTCCGTAGAACCCGCGCCCTGAACTCGGCCCGTGCCCGGCGCCTTCAGCGGGGCGCAGGGCGGCCGCCCTCCTCGCCGCGCCGGCCTGCGGGGAGGGAGCTTATCTGGCCTGCGGAGGTCCCCCCGGGACGGAGGTGACTCTGCAGCCCCGACCCCTATCGCTTCCTGACTTCATCTCGGAAGCGGGCCGTGCGGCCACCAGCCCCGGGAAGGCCACTGTCGGGAGGGAGGACCACTCACAAGGGTCCCGAGCCCCTCCCCCGAGAACAAGGAGCGGGGACGCGGCCGTGGGGACCGGCCCGGGTCTGGATGAGCGGCTGGGCCGGGCGCGGCCGCTTGGGGGCCACCTCTGGCGCCCGCTCCGCAGAGCCGCGGGTCCCGACTCGGGTCCGGAGATCCCAGCTCCTCCCCCATCCCGCCCCGCCCCGCCCCGCAGCCCGCGAAAGCCGCGGCCCCTTTAAGAGCGCGCGGCCCCGCCCGCCCCCTCCGGGCCGGATCCGAATTCCAGGGAGGCGGGGCGGAGACGGCGCGGAGGCCGCGGAGGCTCCGGGATCCGCCGAGGCTCGGGCGGCGCCTCCCTGCGGCGGCCTGGCCCGGCTCCGGCCACCGCCGGGACGATGCTCCCCGCGGCCGCGGGATGAGCCAGGTGAGCGTGGGGACCCCCGGCACCCTCTGCCCAGCGCGCGCTGCTGCGGGACCGGCAGCGGAGTGCGCGGCCTCTGTTCCCCAGGGCTGTGTGACCTTGGGCGGCCCTGAGCCCTCTCTGGGCCAGGCCCCGAGCACCTCCGAAGCTCTCCGAGGCCTTTCAGAATCCCGGGCCTGCACGTACCCGCCTGGGGCGCACCCGGGAGGCTTCTGGAGGAGGCGGGACCCGGGCCCGGCTGACCGGGCTGTGGGATCGAACTCGAAATCAGCAGCGCCGCGTCGGGAGCGCCCTGACCGCTGCACCCACTGCTCAGCGACCTTCAGCCCGCTGGTACCCTTTCTGCGTCTCAGTTTCCTCATCTGTAAAATGGAGATATCATCGTCGGCGCCCAGCCCTGGCCGCCCTTGTTGCTGTTACTGCACAGGCTGGTCGCTGTGTGGTCGGAACGGTGGCGCAGACCTTAGGGGAGGGGGCTGAGGGAGGAGCAGGGACCTTCCCGTTACAGTTGGAATGGGCCCCAGCGCTGAGCGGTGGGGACAACCCCTCCCCGCCGTCGGGACCCGAGTTCCTCTCCTGTCTGCTGGGGTCCCAGGCCATTGGCTTCGTGTCTCTAGGTCCCAGATCTTTGTGATGGGCACCAGCCTGCCTGGGAGGAGGCCTCAGCCATTCCCCAACCCCCACCCCAAGAAAAAGCCAAACAGCAAACATTTAGCAACACTGCCTAAAGATTATCCCACTGAAACCTTTTAGGCAAATGATTTTTTTTTTTTTTTTTTTTTTTTTTTTGCGGTAGTGGGGATTGGACCCAGGGCCTCACACATGGTAGGCAATTGCTGTACCACTGTGCTACACCCCTGGTCCTTTTTATTTTGAGACAGGGTCTTGCTAAGCTGCCCAGGCGGGCTTGGAACTTGCAGTCCTGAGCTGGGTAACGTTACTGTACCCATTTCACAGATGTGGAAACTGAGGCTTAGAGGTTTCTCACAATCTGAACCTAAACCAGGCATTTAGCCCGAGTGATAGGCAAGTACAGGTGTTCTGTACTGAATGTCTGCTGGATCTTCACAGCAATCCTGATCTGTGTCCCTGCCCACAGTGACTCGGCTGGCCCGGGCATGGCGGACCCAGTGGCGAGCATCGCAGGCTCCGCGGCCAAGAGCGTGCGACCCTTCCGCTCCAGTGAGGCCTATGTGGAGGCCATGAAAGAAGACCTGGCTGAGTGGCTCAATGCCTTGTATGGTTTGGGTCTGCCTGGCGGTGGTGATGGCTTCCTGAGAGGGCTGGCCACCGGCACAACCCTATGCCAACATGCCAACGCTGTCACCGAGGCTGCCCGTGCTTTGGCTGCCACCCGCCCAACCAGAGGTGTGGCCTTCCAGGCGCACAGCGTGGTTCCTGGCTCCTTCATGGCCCGAGACAACGTGGCCACCTTCATCGGCTGGTGCCGCACGGAGCTGGGTGTGCCCGAGGTGCTCATGTTTGAGACTGAGGACTTGGTGCTGCGCAAGAACGAGAAGAGTGTGGTGCTGTGCCTGCTGGAGGTGGCCCGGCGTGGAGCCCGCCTTGGCCTGCTCGCTCCCCGCCTCGTGCAGTTTGAGCAGGAGATTGAACAGGAGCTGCATGCTGCACCCCCAGGCCCCAACGCTCCCACAGCTGGGGACGACGCCACTGAAACCACCGCTGCACCAGGGACTTCCACCCGAGGACCCCGCATGACTCCCAGTGACATGCGCAACCTCGATGAGCTGGTGAGTCCTCCCATGGGCATCCTGAGCAGTCCCTGCCTCTGCCTGCACCCTGCACAGGGACCAGGTGGCAGAGCCTGTGCCACTGCCTGTCCCTCCCCGCCCTGGTACCTGTTGAACAGCCTACCCAATGCACGGGGTGCCCATGTTGAATGCCAGGCGTATACCAAGGCCCAAGGAAATGGCTAGGCCTAGAGAGGGACAGATGCTGGATCTGAGGTCACACAGAGCAGCTGGGCCTGGGGTAGAATTCTGCATCCTGGCATTCTCCCCAGCCTTTCCCCCCAGCCCCTCTGGAGCTAGGATGGAACCCTGGGCTTCATGCGTGCTAGCAAATGCTCTGCCACTAAGCTACATCCCTGGCCATGATTTTCCTTCCTTTTTTGTGCTAAACGTATACCAACCAAGTGCCAGGCGTCCCTTCATCTGGGGGGCCTCCTTGATGCCCTCCCTGCACTCTGTACCAGAGAGGTGCACCCTCAACCTCAGCGCTCAAGGCCAAGTGGCTGCTGCACTTGACTTGAGGCGAGGCGTGCAAAGCCCTGTGCAAGGTGCCTGGCACATAGTAGGCACTCATGTCAGCAGCTGGGAACAGGAAGTCCTATTGGACCTGCAGGAGTCCTGCTTGGAGCATAGGAGGTGCTGGGCAATGTCCCCAGCCCCCTCCTCCTTTCCCAGGGCCTAGGTGTCCCTGCCACCCCCGCAGCTGGGCCCAGAGTTTCCTTTTTATCTGGAGGTTAGGACTGTGATGTGCCTGCCCAGGAGGCGGGGAGCCGGATGGCCGTGGGCAGAGGCATGTGCCCCACCCCCGGCCTGGGCCTGGGTCACCCAAGGCCCCACCTGCTCATTTCCTCCGGCGCCGCTGTGGGCAGGGAGGCGGGCAGGGCCTCCCACACAGCCAGCCTGGCAGCTCCAAGCCTGGGGTGACATGTGTGCAGTGTGTGCTTGCCAGGTCAGTGGCCTGTGTATACACACTGGTGTTGCATATGTCCCACGTCTGTGGCACTCCCCCACAGCAGTGCTCAGCCAGGGGCACAGGGTCCCCTGCACTTGTATTCCATGACTGGCCGCCTCCAGGGCCGGACCTTCCTGTGGACCTCTGGTCCCTCTCTGTTATATGGGTGAAGGGGCATTGAGGATGGGCTCCAGGGCCCCCCAGGCATAAGGGCTTTAGGATGTTCCTCTCTGGGGTCCCGCACCCTGGCCTGACCACAGTTCCGTCATCTCGTCCTGGTCAGCTTTCTGGACCCTGAGACCCAAGGAGGAGAGCTGATCATGTTTGGAAGCTGCACCCATGTCTGGGGCAGCAGTCTCCAACCCCCATTCCCCGGAAGTACTTACTTCCTCCTGACCCTGGAGCTGCTGACATGAAGCTCCAGGAGGAGGGACTTGACCCCTGACCTCCAGCCTTTCTCCTCTGGCCTTAGGTGAGGGAGATTCTGGGCCGCTGCACTTGCCCAGACCAGTTCCCCATGATCAAGGTCTCGGAAGGGAAATACCGAGTGGGAGACTCCAGCCTGCTCATCTTCGTGCGGGTAAGGTCCCCAGCTGCCAACTGCAACCAAACCAGGAGGCTGTCAGACCATGGGACACAGCCATGACCTGCCCACTCTGGGCTCCCGCAGGTGCTGAGGAGCCACGTGATGGTGCGTGTGGGTGGTGGCTGGGACACACTGGAGCATTACTTGGACAAGCACGACCCATGCCGCTGCTCCTCCACTGGTCAGTGCCTGGGGCTGGGTGGACAGGCAGGGGCTCCGTTCCCTTTCTGTATCCCTCCTATGCCATCTCCTCTCTCTCCCCACAGCCCACAGACCTGCCCAGCCAAGGGCCTGGACCTTCTCCCCCCAGAGGGTGTCACCCACCCCAAGTCCCCGCCCTGGAAGCCCAGTCCCTGGAGGTGAGCGCCGGGGCTCTCGGACTGAGGCGACTCCTATTACTTTACGAAGCACAAAGGAGGGGGCCGAGACCCTGCCCAGGTGAGGCAGGAGGACCCGAGTGAGCTGCCCAGCGGGTGGGGGTGGGGCTTCCGCCGGGCCCGGATGACGAGTTGCCTTCAGCTCCAGAGTGACTCACACCCTGGGAAAAGTTCCCGGGGGTGGGGGTGGGCCCGGCTTCCCATCTCTATGGCAACCCGACCAAACCAACAACACAGCTGGGGTGGGCCCTGGGGTTGGGCAGCGGCCAGTCCAGCCAGGCTTCCTCTGGCCCGCCCTGGGGGAGACTGGAGGCCTGGGGACGGGGAGTGCGGCCCGCAGACCTCACTTCTTCCGCTGCGGCCTTCGGGCCCTGGGCGCCCAGTGGCGCGGGAAGCTGCTGTGCAGCCTCTCACTTCTCCCTGGAAGTCCCCAAGACAGACAGATGCTTACCACTCCCACCAGCACTCCCGTGGTCCACCAGCCACCTGCCCCGCGCTTCCTCTCCCCGCCCCCTCTGCGCGCCCAGTGATGGCCCCTCTCTCTTGTTCCCCTGCCCCAGGCCCCGGGATCAGCTGCCCCCCATACCCCGCTCCCGCCGCCACTCGGGGGATAGTGACTCCTCAGCCTCCTCAGCCCAGAGCGGCCCCCTGGGTGCCCGCAGTGACGACACAGGCACTGGCACCCTCCGGAGGGAGCGGCCCAGCAGGCGGCTGACCACAGGCACCCCGGCCTCTCCGAGACGGCCGCCTGCCCCTCGCAGCCAATCCCGAGACCCGCTGGATCAGGGACGGCCCCGGGCCGCCCCAGGCGGCAGAGGAGCCCAGCTGTCGGCCCCCAGCTCCTCCCGGCGGGCCCGCAGCCAGAACCGCGAGGAGCAGGCTGTACTGCTAGTGCGCAGGGACCGAGATGGGCAGCACTCCTGTGCGCAGCGCGGCAGGGGCGGCGGGGGCTCGGGCAGGAGCACCCCCCAGACTCCGCGCGCCCGCAGCCCTGCAGCGCCCCGGTCTCTCCAGGTCTCCAGCCCGGGGCCAGACTTGGGCGCCACACCCGCCAGTGTCTTCCGCACACCTCTGCAGCTTGATCCGCAGCAGGAGCAGCAGCTGTTCCGGCGCCTGGAAGAGGAATTCCTGGCCAATGCCCGTGCCCTTGAGGCTGCTGCCAGCGAGGCGCGCACCGGACTAGCCCCTGACCCAGCTCGGGCCCCAGATCCTCCAGCTCCCGACTCAGCCTACTGTTCCTCCAGTTCCTCCTCTTCATCCCTCAGCGTCCTGGGTGGCAAGTGTGGCCAACCTGGGGACTCAGGCCGGACAGCCAATGGGCTGCCCGGGCCCCGTAGTCAAGCCCTATCCAGCTCTTCAGACGAAGGCAGTCCCTGCATTGGCGTGGGGGGGCCTCTAGATGCACCTGGGACCCCCCTGGCTGGCTCAGAACCCTCGCGGATCTGGGCACGGGGTCGGATGGACACACAGCCAGACCGTAAACCCTCTCGCATTCCCACACCTCGGGGCCCCCGGCGCCCATCTGGACCCACGGAGTTGGGGGCCTGGCATGCCCAGCCCTCGGTCACCCCAAGGGCCGAGCCAGATTCCTGAATGTGATGGACCAGCCCAGCTGCTCCCAGACCCCATTCCTTCACCTTTTCCTTTGTGGCCTTAACCTACCCTCTGCATCAGGGAGCCCCCTCGCCTCTTGAGTACCAGACCTCATGGGACCAGACCGCTCGGGACCACACGGCACAATGGGACCTCTGTTGTACATTCCGGTTGGGGGATGAGCGTAGCTATTTAATTACTAATATTATTGAATGCCTTAGGGGAGGCCGGGCTAGCCCGGTGTCCTGAGGACCTATGGTCCAGCAGAGCCTCTGACAGTAAAGTTTTGCTCCAGCCACCTGTCTGTTTCTTGGGGACCACCCTTGGGGCATCGCACCCCTTTGACAGTCCTCAAGTTGGGACTCTGGAGTTAACTGCCAGGGGGACAAGCTTGGCAGTTCTAGTCCAAAATCTAAGTGTCTGTCCTCCTCATCCTAGAACAGAAATCTCAGGTGCACTTTGTTTTCTTTTTATTACCCCGGGAGAGGCGGGACTTAAAGAGTGTGTCCAATGAAGCGCTAGGAGCAGTTCGTGCTTCCAATCAGATACATAGCCAAGTCCTTTCCATAGACGGTGACCCAAAGAGGTCCTAGGAAGGACTGATCTTGTCCAATGGGGCTTTAGGCCCAATGTACTTCAAAGGGAGGCCGGTCGCCCAGGAGACTGTGAGAGCTTTCCTTATCCAATCAGGGAGGAGATTTTCTTGTCCAATCCGAGTGAAGTTGGGCAATCTTGTCCAATCCCGTCACATGATGATGCAGCGCGCTGGATGCAGCGCCCCCTGCAGGCGTAAAGCTGGGTGTGCCGGACGTGAGCGTACCAGCGCACAGCGCAAAAGCTCGCGGAAAAGACGCAGCACGTGCCAATTGTACTTGGCAGAGCATTCGAGGTAGCCGCAGCGCCAGCCCCTGCGCACCAAGGCGGCCAGCGCACGCCGAGGTCCGAAGCGCAGCCGCTGCCGGTCCCGCTTGTTGCCTACCACGAGGATAGGTGCCTCGGGCGCTCCCGCCGGCCTGGGGGCCAGATGGGGGTAATAGACATGGTGCTGGGGACCCCACAGCCAGAGAATCCCCCCCATCCCCGCCCCAATAATATACACACACAGGCGCATTCCTTCCTACGGCCAGAGACCTCCAAGAAATGCCAGGCCTGTTTGTGCCAAAGACATACTGTTGAAGACCTTCCTACAGCAAAGACCTGATCCTGCAAGCCCCAAATAGGGGAGAATCTACTCACTCCCCTAGGACACAGCCCTGCAGGTCCCTCCCCGCCCCCACCTCCTGCCCCGCCCCCACCTGGTCTCCGCGATGCGCTGCCGCAGGGCCTTCACATAATCGAAACTGTCGGGGCTGCAGATGTCGTAGACCAGCACGAAGGCGTCCGTATCCTGCAAGCTCCAGTCCTTAGGGTCGGGCCACTCCTGGGGGCGGGAGGCCAGGGTTTGCCGGTGCCGCTTTCCCACCCTGCAGCTCTTTAACTCTCTGTAGGAAATAGTCACTAAACCCACAGTTCATCTCAGGCCTCATCTCAGGTCACTCATCCCCATCTCTAAGCGCCCTCTCCCAAGCTTCCTGGTCCTTACCCTCCTTATGGTCTCCAGGGTAAAACTTTCCAAATTGTACCTGGAGCCTGTCGGCCACCAGCCCTCCTTCAACCTCGCCTTCCTCGCCCTTCCTCTCCTGTTCCCCTACCCCCATAATCTCTTTCTTCCTTCCAGTTTTCCCCAGCTCAACTCCAGTCGGGCCACTCTCCTCCCTACCTGCCCTCGAAGGCTACTAGTGCCTATAAAAACTTAATTGCCAAGCCATGGAAACCCCGCCTCCCACCAGAGCCCCGAGACGGTCCACCATCCGCAGCTGTGCACGCTTAAGCCTTTGACCTAGGAACCTACTGTTCTTTCCTCCTGGAAAGCTTTTACCACTTTTACGTAAAATCTCACTCAGCCTTCCAGATCCAGCTCATTGTCACCCGCTTCGGGAAGCCCTGTTTAATCCTGTCTTATTCCTCTCAACCTCACGGAGGCATAGAGCTCCAAAGACTGGAGATCTGAACCGGAGTTGGCAAAATTACTAAATGGGTCTTTGCTCCAGGTCACAGGAATGAGGGAGCAAGGAATTACCTCCTTTAGAAAGTATATTTCTATGCCTGACTCCAATCTCTCCCACTGTGGTTCTGCTCAAGGCTCCAGACGCAGCCACAAGACCATGCAGGGACACGCGCTGATCCGGTCCCACCAGTGGAGGCAGGTGAAGATAGAACGGTAACAAGAAAAAGCCACTTGGCCAAATCGCCGGGCTTAAGGCCTGGGCTCCTCCAGACCGTTAGAGAGGGCTCAAATACAACACCAGGACACACCATTTTTCTTGGATTCCTTAACATGGTCAGGGGCCCTAAGACCATCCACGTGGACATGCACGTGTGCAGCAAACACACATACACACACCCCTTACACTGTCACACGCTCCTGCCCACCACTCAAGCCACTACCTCGACACCTCCGGGGCTCGGGCCAGGGCCAGCGACGTCGCCGTCGCGGATGCTCAGGTCGTAGACCGCGCCGTCGAGCAGCACCGCGGGCCGGTAGAGGCGGGGCCCGTCCGTGGGTCTGTGGCGTTCGGGATAGTCACCGAACAGGAACTGGCGGATGATGGCCGTCTTGCCCACTCCTGGAGCGCCCAGGACGGCCACCCGCAGGCTGCCCCCCATGGCCGGCCAGCGCTGCCGCGCCCCGCGCCGGAAAGCTTCATGGGCCGGCGCCGCGCCGTGCGCGCCCAGCCGTGCGCCCCGCGCGCCCTGTCCGGTGCGCCCCGGCCCCGCTGCGCTCCTCGTCGCCTCGCTGAGCACCGGAGGACAGGAGAGGCCCGGCCCGAGCACAAGGCTGGCGGCAGGAGGGCAGACAGCCGAGCGGGCAGACCGTGGCGGACGCACTAGCAGCTCAGGCGGGTGCCGAAGCTCGGGGGAGGACAGACCGGCGCGCCGCGCGCAGCACCGCCTCCGCCCGCAGCGCCAACCGCGGCGCCGCCGGGCAGCTCGGGGCCCCGTGGTCCGACCCCTCGCGGCGCGGGTCCGGCAGCGGCGCTGCCTCTCGGCGCCTCGGCCCCTCTTGTTCTCTCGCACCAGCGCCGGGAGTCACCGCCCCAGCCGCGAGTGGCGGCGCGAGCAAGGGAGCCAGCGGGGCCTCGCGGAGACGGAGATGAGGTAACCGCCCGCCCCGCCCACCCCCTACCCTCCCGGGACGCCCCTCCCGGGAAGGGTCGTGGGAAGGTGACTGGGGGGCTGGGAGCCGGTGGAGGGCCTCATCCAGCTCCGTGATCCGCGTTCGCTACAAAATAGAAGCCCCTTCCCGCCCGCCCACCTTCGCGTCCCCGCCGCTCCAAACACCTCTTGCCTGGGCTCCTGACAAACCCTGGCCCGCTGGAGTCAGGCCGCCCAGGACTCGGATCACGCTCCTTGGAAGAATCCCTGTGCTGTGCTGGGTCTCTGCTCTGTATCCATCAAAGGCAGGCACCTTCAAGGGCTTTCGCTGTCTCCGGAGAGCCTCAGTGCCAGACCCGTTCTAAACTGTGCCTTGATCCTGTCTCCATTTGAGAGAAGAGGGAACTGAGACTGGAGTGAGAAATCTCTAGGGTTAGAAAGGAAGTGCGGCCCCTAGCTGGTGGCCTTGCTGTCTCTTCTGAGGGCCCTGCCACCTTTCTCTCACCCACAGGGGTAAATGGCCAGCACTGGACAATATTTTAAACAGCAGTCCCAGAGGGGGAGGTGGGGACAGAGGTGACTGAACCCAGCACACATTGGGGCACAGCCACTCAGCCCCACATCCCTGCCTCAACAAGGCTGAAGGTGAATAAAGGTCCAGAAATTGGCCAACACCCACCTCTCTGACTGCTAAGGCCATTTCCTTCAGGAGCTTCCACCTGTAGCTTCCCTCAGAGAGCAGTAACATCCCAACCAGACTTCCGGAGCCCAAATCCCCATCCCTGGAACTGGACAGGAAGTTCCTACTCCCATTAGGAAAGTTGCATTTGCTGAGCTCCCCATTCCCTGGCTCTGCATCCCCTGCACTACTCTGGGGGACACTGAAGTCTCTGCCTTCTACTAGGTACTGAGGTGAAACGCACAGATGTTTCCACACGGATCAAGGATTTCATTTATTTAACAAATATTAAAAATCTTGCTGTTTGCCAAGATGCTGACATGTATTCTTTTTTTGGTTGGGGAAGTACTGGAAATTGAACCCAGAGGGGTTTTACCACTGAGCCACATCCCCCGCCCTTTTTAATTTTAATTTTGAGACAAGATCTCATTAAGTCGCTTAGGGTTTCACCAAATTGCTGAGGCGGCCTTGAACTTGCGATCCTCCTGCCTCAGCTTCCCAAGTCACTGGGATTACAGGCACATGCCACCACACCTGACTGCTGACATGGAATTTTGAAGGAGGGTGGGGGGAGAAGAGAGGAGGAGGAAGAAGAAAGAGGAGAAGGAGAAGTCGTCCTGCCTTAGGAAGGAAGGTTCTAGAACCCATGAGATCTAGAAACTGTAAGAGCATAGACAATACACCCTCCCCAGCCCAGGGAAAGGTGGGGGAGCTAGGAAGAGGTACATCCTCCTGGGAGCAGGTGATGGCAACTGTTTCTCCCACTGTTTCTCTAACAGTGGGAGTGTTTTCATCTCCCATGCTGGAACAGGGGCCTACGCCTGATTTCATTTCTCCCCTCAGCCATTAGGGAGCTCAGACTACCTCTGGCAAAGGTTCTATTCTTCAAGTTCAGTGAATAGTGATGGTAGGACTTCATATATATATATATTTTTTTCTGTCATAGTGTTTCACTCCACTTGATATACCTTTTACATCTTTTCTTCTGAATGCTTAAATTTGTCAGGTTTCCAGATTTTGTGAGCTGGTACCCTTCCTTTGTGGAACAAGACAGGGAGTAAATAAATGCACCCCCTACCTTCTTGGTGGACACCGGGCTGGTATTGCTTAAGACCTTCTTGCTGCTCGGAGTGCTCCTCTGCCCATGCTTGGGGTCTGCTTCTGGGCTCTTCTCTGGAACTCTGCCTTTCTTCCTTTTCTGATGGAGTGCCCTCTTCCTGGGTAGTAGTTCTCTGAGAACTCCAAGCAGCGCTGTGTGTGTGGCTTCTCTGGGTCCCCCCATGCTTATGGAATAATGGACACTGTGGACTGGGAATGTCCCAGTGCTCCCACAAAGTCTTGCACAATCTGCAGGGGTGTCACCTTCCCTAGGGACTCTCATGTCAGCATTACTAGCAGAACTCCCTACTTATGATGTACAAGCCCTGACCCTGCTCACTGAGACTCAGAGAGATGCAGTGATTTGGCCTAAGTTGATCAGTAGGAAAGGAGATCAGAAAGAAAGACCCCTGGGCTCCTGAGTCTGACTTCCTGAGAAGTCCTGCTTCACCTGAGCCCAAGGGCCAGAGGGGCGTCAAGAGGTGGTCAACCAGAATCTTTAGCCCTTTGGAGAGGGATGTTGGGAGGTTGCTGTCACTCACGCGGACTGTTCTGAGTTCTGATGGAGTGGGCAATCCTGTGCAGGCTTCCCAAAGACCAGCAAGCTAGGTGGCTTGAGCTGCTTGGGACATGCATTTCCAAGTTTCTCTCTTTGGAGCTGTGGTACTGCTGCCGCCTGATATTCCACCCCAGCCCCTGTTCCACAGTGACCTCCTGGCCCTCACATTTCACCCAGCATTTCAGGGACTACCCACCACACATACACTTCTCCTTTGGCACAGGAAACCTAGCAGTGGGCACAGCCTGTGTAACCCAGTCACTCCTGTCCTCCTGCATTCAGGTACAAAGAAATGGAGACAGGAGCTTTGGACTGGTTAAGGCCTGTGGGGTTGAGGGGCCTCAGGGAGGCCTTAGCCTGGCTGGGGGTGATGGGCATGAGAAGGAGCCAACGACACACCTAAGCTTAGCCCTCCAGGATCAAGCCCCAGATGATGGAGTGCGCTGGGAGTGGACCTGGGGAGGGCAGGCGCTGGTGGAGAATTCTGCTTCCCCAGTTCTTTGCCCACAGCCTCCCAACAGCCGCAACCTGGCAGCCTCCCCACCCCTCACCCTCTCTCAAGTGGCATCCCTTACAGCTGGCCTGATTCTGGACCTTCCTTGGGCATTGGCCTGGCTCCAATGTTTAATATAAATATTTGATGTGATTCAAATAAAAATGCCATTATTAAAAAAATAGTTCTATACAAATAGGAAAAAGAGGGTGCTCTGAGTTATCAGAACATAAAGGCACTTCTTTGTGACCTGGCATGATGCCTATAGTCCCAGCTACTCTGGAGGCTGAGGCAGGAGAATTCCAGCCCAGGAAATTTAATGAGACCCTATCTAAAAAAAAAAATGGCTGGGGATATAGCTCACTGGCAGGGTACCCCGGGTTCAATCCCTAGTAAGGGGCTGGGGGCGGGAAGGGTGGCGGGGAACCTTTGTGTAAGAAGGCAGAAACCAAGGAACAGTCAAATTCTCTGGTACAAAACAGAATTGAGAAAAACACCCGAATATATGTGGAAATTCAGTATATGATAAAAATGGCATTTCAAATCTGTGGGGGATTGATGAATTATTCAATATATGGTGTGGAGACAACTGGGTAACCATCTGGGGGAAAGGGGAAGTTGGATCTCTACCTCATTCCTACATACATCCCAGATGGAGCAGGAGTGAGATGCAAACACTAAGATTAGACAAGTACTAGAAAGAAAAGATCAAAAGGAAAGTATAGCTGGGTACGGTGATGCGCACCGGAATCCCAGCAACTCATGAGGCTGAGGCAGGAGGACTGCAAGTTTGAGACAAACCTGGGCAACCTGGTAAGACCCTGTCTCAAAATAAAAAGAACTGAGGGGGCTGGGGTTATAGCTTAGTGGTGGAGCGCTGGCCTCCCGCATGTGAGGCACTGGGTTTGATCCTCAGCACCGCATAAAAATAAACAGCCGCTCGCGGTGGTGCACGCCTGTCATCCCAGCAGCTCTGGAGGCTGAGGCAGGAGGAGTGCAGGTTCAAAGCCAGCCTCAGCAAAAGGGAGGCCCTAGGCAACTCAGTGAGACCCTGTCTCTAAATAAAATACAAAATAGGGCTGGGGATGTGGCTCAGTGGTCGAGTGTCCCTGAGTTCAATCCCCGGTACAAATAAATAAATAAATAAATAAATAGGTCTCATATCCATCTACAACAAAAAATACTTTTTTAAAAATAAAGAACTGGGGATGCTGGGGATATGGCTCAGTTGGTAGAGTGCCTGCCTTGCAAGCACAAGGCCCTGGGTTCAATCCCCAGCACTGCAAAAAGATAAAAAAAATAAATAAATAAAAATAAGCCTTCCTATGGATTCTGAAGAAGGGGAAGTAGGATGAAAGGGGCCAAAAAATAAAGAACTGGGGGTGTAGCTCAGAGGTAGAGCACTCCTGGGTTCGATACCCAGTAAACCTACCCCCCCTCAAAAAAAGACAAGGGATACTCTGCAATGAACAAATAATAGAAAACCCCCTGAGATACGAATACAGCACAAATAGTGTGTATTGTAAGGTACGATTTGTATGTAGAAAGGGGGAAAGGGAAAATGTATTAGATGCCATTTGCACAGACATGGTTTAGTTGAATGGGGAGAAAAACGAGAAGGGGCCAGAAGGATTTCATTTCTATCCTTTGTTACCTTTTGGATTTTTTTTCCAGAACCAGGGACCAAACCCAGGGCTTCATACATACCGAGGTACACTCTCTAGCTTCATCCCCAGTACCCCCTAGAGCTACAATTTAAAATGTAAAGTGTGAATGTATGGTGTCGCCAATCTGGAGCTCAACTCCACAGCAGCATTTGTACCCACGAGCAAGATGTATGTGGGAGGGCCTGGCCTGCAGTGTTGCTGAGACTTGCAGAAGACAGGGACAGCCTGAATGTCCACCGGTCAGCAGGGACAGGCTAATGGTGGCCCATTCATTCACAGAATACTAATGTGGGTCTAACTCCAGAAATTAGTCAGGTAAAAGCAGCACCGTGGCCGGAGAGGTGGCTCCACGGCAGAGCACTTGCCTGGCATGCCTGGCTTCGCCTCCCAGGAGCTCAGTCTCTCTCACAACACAGGCACATGTGCTGGCAGTGTCTGCCTAGCCGTGCCATTGTTTCTTCAGCATATCTCTCCAGGATTTGCTTGGACACACATAGACTATCATTCCTGGAGAAAAAACAAATCCAGCAACATTCTTTGCCTCCAGGGAAGAGGATGAGACTGAGAAAAGGTGGGCGGGAGAACTTTATCCTTGTGTGGTTGACTTTCCTAAGGTCCTGAATCGCTTTCACCCTAAAAACAAACACAACCCTCTAGTTGAAGATTAAAAATGCCAAAGGAGGTCTCACCACAGCCTTTAGCATGGCATGCCATGGCATACCCATCAGCCCTAAGGTATCTATGGGACCCTCCAAAAACCCTCGTTGTTGTTGAATTTCCTAATCAGCAGGGAAGGCCCAAGATGCTGGAGAATCTTCTCAAAAAGAGCCAGGGCTGGCATGGCATGGTGGTACATGCCTCTGATCCCAGTGACTCTGGAGGCTGAGGCATGAGGATGGCAAGTTCTGGGCCAGCCTCAGCAATTTTTTTTTTTTTTTTTGACCAGGGATTGAACTCAGGGACACTTGGCCACTGAGCCACATCCCCAGCCCTATTTTGTATTTTATTTAGAGACAGGGTCTCACTGAGTTGCTTAGGGCGTCGCTAAGTTGCTGAGGCTGGCTTTGACCTTGTGATCCTCCTGACTCAGCCTCCCAAGTCGCTTAGATTACAGGCGTGCGCCACCACGCCCGGCCAGCCTCAGCAATTTAACAAGACTCTGTTACAAAATAAAATTTTAAAAGTTGGGGGTGTGGCTCAATGGTAGAGGGCCTTTGGGTTCAATCCCCAGTACCCCACCCATGACAAGCCACGGCAACTCCCCAAGCCACAGGACCTCAAGGGCCTGAGCTAAGGCAGAGGAGGAGGCATGTGATGGGAAGGACAGGGAGGCTGAGGGGCTGGGATTGGATAGCTCCGAAAGCACTTTTTCTAAAGGCCTGGTGGCCTTGGGTGCCCGTCTTCCTGATGCAGTGTCCACATGTATCTCACACTTTGGAGAACTGGGAGCCTGAAGGTCCTCTGTTTCCCCCAAGTATATTAAGCCTGAGGTATAGGCTGGGTCCCCTCTTGCTGGGTGCTGTGTGGGCAGATAAGGGGCAGCATCATGGGAGGGTCCTGCCACCATGCTCTGAGGTTTAGGCAGACTGAATTAGGAGGGCAACGCTGCCAGCACACACACCCTGTTCACAGGCCAGCTTTGTGGGGGGGGCGCATATTGGGGACTGAACCCAGGGTGATCTACGACTGAGCTGCATCCCCAGCCCTTGCTTTTTTTTTTTTTTTTTTAAGACAGGGTCTCACTTTTTTTGTAGATTGGTCTCAAATTTGTGATCCTCCAGCTTCAACCTCCTGAGTTTCTCAGATGACAGATGTGCAGCCTAATTTTTTTTTGTTATAAATGGACATAATACCTTCATTTGTTTGTATGTGGTGCTGTGAATCAAACCCACTGCCTCACACATGCTAGGTAAGCACTCTACCACTGAGCCACCCCAACCCACCTTTATCAGCTTCACAGTCTTTGTCCTGGGCCTCTGGTGGCCCAGTGTCACCCAGTGGGAACAACCATCCTACATGTTCACTCTTTTGGCCTTGATGGTAAATGTGGAGGGACGGGAGGGTCAGAGAAGCCCCAGGATGATGGAGCCAGCAGTCTGCAGAGGCAGCGACTCTTGCAGCTGCTCTCCAGGAATGCTCTCAGGGTGCCTGGGTCTGGGGATGCAGGCAACACAACAGGTGCAGCTAACAGCCTCTCCTCCGGGGCTCGCAGCCCTGTTCCTCCAGTTTACTGGCAGGGCAGTCTCAAGCTGGATCTGCCCAGGGCCTTCTGAACCCAGATTTTCAGGCACTGCAAGAACCAGGGTTGTATAACCAGGGGCCTAGCCTGCTCTGGGTTCTCTGGTCCCCAGGGCAGCACATCAACACCTCAGGGATCAGAGGTGGGGGGCAGTAAAGGGCAAGGTACCTAGCAAGAAGGGCAGGCCATCTTCTCCCAGTTTCCCACAGCTGGGCGGGGCAGTGGCGTGTCTGAGGTTGGCAGGGTTTGGGGTGCTGAGTGTAGACAGGAGGCGGGTTGGGGGTACCCTGGCTGCTCCTCCCTGAGAAGCACACTAAAGCCCCACCAGCTAAGTGGCAGCTCTGCCAAGAGCCCTGCCTAGGCATTGCTGCCCTCCCCAGGTCCATGCCAGAACTGGGCCACGTGGGGTGTCCCAGGCAGTTCCTCCCAGACCCCTTTGCCCCCTCCTCAGAGACTCTCCTGCTGCTCCCAGTAATTTCCCAGAAGGCAGGGAGCCAGGGGGCAGGGGGACCCAAATAGGAATGGGGCCCTCCTGGCTAGCAGCAAGAGGCAAGACAATGTCATCTGGGGAAGAGCTGGGATGAGTGGCAGGAGAGGTGCCAGGGGGACCAGCAAGCCTCAGAAGTCAGTTTCCCAAGGACAGAATGAAGGGAAAACGCTGTCCTCAGTGTGGGGCAGGGTCAGAGCGGGGCACAGCTTGAGCCCAGGATGCCTGCCCACAAGAGCCTCAGGACCTGACACACTGGCCAGGGACACACTTAATGTCATCATTTTTATTCACTTTCTCTTTTTGAAAATAAGAGTAAACATACAATATATATTTTCTATTTGCATATATTAGATATAGTTACTGCAGGGGTCAGACAACGTCCCTGGCCACTTGGAGGCAGTTTTCAATTCCGACCTTTGTGGAGGGAAAGAAGTGTCCATGACTGCCAAAAGCGGAATCTCTTTATTATCAAACAGCAAAGACAGGAAAACCTAAAGCGCTGTCAGACATTGAGACGTGGGTAGCCAGGGAGGGGGCAGCTGATGCTAGAGAAACCCGGCAGGAACCCCAGGCAGGAAGCTCACCCACTGGCCTGCAGCCCCATCCCTCAGTCCTGTCTCTGCCCTGCCCTGGGCTCCCTAAGAGGATGCCAAGGAATGTATCAGACGCAGTGACGGTCCTCAAGGGTTGGGGTGGGGGCAACGTGGCTGCTGGGGGAGGAGGAGCCCAGGCAGAGGTTCTGGGGGCTTCTGCCTGGTCTTGACGATGCGGACAGTCGCAGGGCACCAACTGCTGGATGTGGGTGGGTGGTGCAGGTCCAGAGCTCATCTCAGCTCAGCCCTGCCCCTCGGTCACACCATGAACCCTGGAGCCTCAGATCCTGATAGAGCAGCTTTTCTGGTACCCAGGGGACCCTCCCCCACATACCCAGCACAGGCTGCCAGGGCCCACCCAACTCAAGGCGGCAGTGGGAAGGCCTCTAACACAAACCCGAGAGACAGCAGGGACTGCCCAGCCTCGAGCCCGAGGAGGAGGGAGTGCCACACTCATGCCCGGGCACAGGTGCAGGAAGGGGACCCTGCAGCCTTGCATCAACTTTTATTGCCACTTGGCTGTTCCCTTCACTCCCCTCATCCGACCACACACGTGAGCAGCAATGGAAGAGTGACCAGAGCACAGGGTGCACTGAGATCTCCCCCCAGGAGGGGGACTGTCCTGTCCCAAGGACCCCGTGGTCCCTGCAGTCAGGGCCAGGGAGGCCCCTGGGTGGCCAGGAACCCTGCCCCATCCCTCCCATGAGGAGGAGGTGCTGCCACTCCCAGCGGCTCCTCAACAGGGCTGGCAGAAGGCTGGGGTGGGTCCTGGACGGCCTCAGTTCTTGAGGATGGTCTCATAGGCCTGGTACACGTGCTGGGACACCTCTGGTGCTCGACACTTCAGGGACAGCTGCAGGGGGAGAGGGGCAGAGGAGAGCACTCATCCCCGGGCTCGTCCTCAGGAGGAACACGAGGGGAGGGGAGAGAGAGCAGGTACCAGATGGAAGAGCGTGACGTGCCCACGTGGCCTGGTGGCAGCTGTGGCTGAGGCAGATGCGAGGTAAAGCCGAGGGGGTGGCCATCACAGCCAGCTGGGTGGGGACCAAATATACTTGCAGCCCACACACCTGCTGTCGGCCTCTCCGCCAGAGCCCCACTGGCAGCAAAGTGACTCATGAGCTGGAAGCCGCCAGGAGTGCCTGGCCCTCCACAGCCCCTGGAGGTCTGGGGTCCTCAGGATGAAGATTGACAGGAAATCCTGAGGGGGCAGAGGGCTGGGAGGGAGCAGGGGAGGTGTGCGGGCTTGTTCCTGTATAGACTGCCTCAGCGCTGACAGAGGCATGCGTCCCATGATTCTAGGCAGAGGACAGAGAAACCAGCCATCCTGCCACTCAGAAGTATGGGTTCTAGAGGATGCAATTAGGAAGGGGGTACTCTGGAAGTGGGCAGCAGTGGCCCCTAGGGCTCTATGCACACTGTGTGGAAATGGGGGTGTCAGCTCCTCAGGGCCACTGGCTGGAAAGCATGGGCACATGGGCAGCCTATACACACATCTGCTCGGCTTTGGGAGCAGCAGGGTGAAGCCAGGACAAGAGACGGGGTGCGGACAGGAGAGTGGAGATGCACTGGGGCCAGGCCAAGAGATGGGGCGTGCACAGTATGGCTGGGGAGGGTGAGGGTGGGAAGAGGAAGAGAAAAGCAATCTGCTAACCTCCAAGTCCTGCACCACGGGCGCCAGCAGGGAAGGTGGACATGCAGCAATCAAACACAGGGAGACAGAAATTACCACCACCGAAGCCACCACTGCACCCCTCTCCCACCACAGTGCCAAGGCCACCTGCGGGGCCCAGAGGACGCAGCGTCTGCAGGGCCATGCCTGCCAAAACCCAGGGGTGCAGGGGAGAAGCAAAGCCTGGGGCTCTTCATGCCCAGGGATAGCAGTGCAGGCTCCAGGACAACCAGGCACCCACGGAAGCCATCTCTTGACTAGGGCTGACTCCAAGATTGGGAACTGTGGGCTGCTGAGAGTCAGTGTCCTCCTGGCTGGGGCACTTAGACACTCCATGACAGCAGGGCCAGGGCCTGTTCCAGCAATGCCATTTCCCAGTTGGGGAATGCCTGGTGTCTTATGTGGATAACTTGATGTGGCTGACTTACAAGTTTGTAGAAAGGTCCTTTTCAGAGACAACTGATTCTAATTCACACCAGGCTCCAAGGGGACCCTTAACACAGCAACCCCCATCAGAGCTACTCCCTGGCCTGAGAGAGACCAGAGGCAGAAGGCTTCCCAGGGAAGGGTGTACCGACAACTGCAGGGGCTCTCACCATGAAGCTGGTGTTGCCTGGCTGGATCCGGAGCTCTGCCAGGACCCAGATGCCGTTGGTCAGCTTCAGGGACTGGTAGAGCATGTCCTGGCCCTCCACATTCCTCTTGGCAATGGTGAAGATGTTGCTGCTCTGAAGTTTGCTGCTCACAGCCTCTATGGGGTCAGATGGGGCCCCAGTGAGTGAGGGGGTACAGGCAAGGACCAGTTTGGACCAAGGGGCTAGGCTCAGGGTTTGGGGAGTCCTCACCTGCATTGAGTGCACAGTCTCTGATCTGGAACTGAGCTTCATTCTCATTGGGAATATCTTTCCACGTGGCCAGGAACATTTGCCGATCTGCAGGGTGAGAGAGGTGGAGTAAGAGATGGGACCCTGATAAGCCTGAGTCCCCTCAATGGCATGTGGCAGGAAATGGGTCTGGTCTTTAGTATCTGAGGACAGGCACCGGATCCTCCACAGCTCCTCCTGCTTCTCCAAGCAAACCTGTACTTCTGTGAGGAGGGCACCAGGGATGTTCCCAAATGACCCCAAGTTTCCTGCCTCTCTCCCACTCCCCACTCCCATCCCCACCCTCTCCTCCTCCGGTTCTGAGCTGCCTGCTTGTTAGTCATGGCCTGCCTCCCAGGGCTGCTGCAGTGAGCGAGCGATGACGTGGGCCAAGCCCTCCCCACAGCCTGGGCAGGGTTGAGCGCCTCCTGCACTGCTTTCTTCAGGTTCTGGCCCCAGCACACAGGAGGTGGGCACCAAGCACATGGCATGACCTGTTCCTCCTACAACCTGTAGGACAAGGCTGAGGGGCAAGCAGGAGAGCCCACAAACAAAACAGCTCCTGTGTGGCACAGTCCATCTGCCCAGGTAGAGCTAGGGGCCCAAGCTATGCTGCTCACTATAGTCTCTGCAGAGGAATCCATCACAGGGCAAGGCCATTCATAGATCCTTGGCAAAGGTCAGGTTCCCAAGCCACAGCAAACTGCAGAGACCCCAGGGGCTCCCTCAGGACTTACCCATTTTCCCATCCTCCACAAAAAGGATGTGCAGAGGGTATAAGGTGCTGAAGTAGAAGACGTCAATGTTGTTTTTCACAGCCACCTAGGCATAAAGAGGTCCCTAGTCAGTCTTGGGGGCTAACACCACCTTTGAAGCCCAAAGGAGGGCATCCCCGAGCAGGTTCTCTCACAGCACCCTCCCATTCATTCCCTCTCAGCTGGGACTCCCCTGGCACATGTGTAGCCCAAATCAGGACTCCACAGACCAGCCCTCTGCTGACATGGCTGGGTCCCCTCCCCGGGCCAGCAGGCAGGGAAGCACTTAGGTGCCTGGCCCTGTTGGAACACACCTGGAGGTTGTTCAGAGGCTCCATCTTCATGACTGAGCCCACTGTGTTAAGAGGCAGGGAGATCTCCACCGTCTGGTTAGGGCTGAGCGGCGCATGCACCTGGAGGGGGGCGGCGGGGGCCAGGCCAAAGCTGGGGAGAAAGAAGCCCCCGCAGGGATGGCAGGGGGAGCAGGTGCTAACACACGCCAGGTGGGCTCTTCAGGCCAGAGTGGGTACAGTGGTGAGCAAGCTTCTCACTAAGCTGGCCTTACCCAAACTCTAGGCTAAGGACAGGATGGGTTCCCAACCACTGCCACACCTCCTGGTTGTGTAGACAGGAGGCAGGAGCCTTGGGCCTGCCACTCTGCCTTGGTCTCACTGTAGACTGAAGCCCATCTCCCTTTCTCCTCTGGATTGGGTGCAGATTCAGTACAGCCTTGCCCTGCTCTGCCCTTAAGGAGCTGTAACCTGATACCAGAGGCTGGGATTATATTCTTTTAATTTGAAAACTCAGTGGCAACCCAAATCTCTGCTGCCAATTTCCAGCTCCCAGGAGGCGTCTGATCACTACAGTGAAAGCCAGATTTCATTGGGTCAGAAACAGCCAGGTCACATGATGGTCACAGAGATTCAGGAAAGTCTCATTTATCTGTAGAGTGGTGAGTGGACAAGAGCAGTACGTGGGTAAGATCCCCACAATTAGCAAGACCCCCCACCCTCAGTGAGAGACAGACCAGCTGTAGGCTCTTGGAAGGTAAATCACGACAGTGTGCACCAGGACCTGAATGGAGATCTTGGTGTGCCCAGGCTGGGCATGTAATGGCAGAGCAGTTTCTGTCCTCATAAAAACAGACAGGTAGATATCATCCCAACCTCCAGATGAGGACATGGAGCCTCAGGGTGGCACAGACTCATGTCCAAACTCTAAAGGGTGAGTGACACTGCTAAGAATCAAAACTCAAGCTTCCTGACTCCTGCTGTGCTCTTTACCCTTGACATCAATTAGGCCTGCCTAAGAAACAGCGGGAACAGGGAACCCCAGGCCTGCATGGTGGCTCAGCACTTCAGGCCTTCCTGGGAGCTCTGCCACTGCCTGTGTAATTTTTAGCAAGGCCCTTGCCCTCTCTGAGTCTACTAAAAAGGGGAAGGGGCATCAAGTTTACTGGGCTCCATTGAAACAACACTCCGAAAGCACCTGGCACAGGTTCTGACATCCAGGAAGCATTCAACACACAGGAGGTTTGTTATGAGCAATTGTTGGGACCATCCCTAGTACTTGGAATGCATCTGTGGCCTCTAGGGTCCTCCGAGGGGAAGTGGCAGGGCTGCTCCAGCCTTCCTGGCCTGCCCAAGGGTGGGAGCCCCAGGATCTCCCTGAGGAAGCAGCCCCTTCAGTCAACTTCTTAGAGGCTGAGTTTGCTCATCACAAGAGCTGCTCAGGAAGAAGAATCATCAGGAGGGGCTGCTTAGGTTCCCCAGAGAGCCCTGATCTAGCTGGCCTGACCAGCCCAGCATGGTGCCAGACTGCTGAGCTGCCCCACTAACATTCAGTGTGGGGAACCTGAGGGGGTGAGGAGCCTGAAGCCACCACCACTCATTCCCAGAGGCACCTTTCTGATCTAGTGCCACTGGAGGTGGGATGGTGTAGCAGGCAAGCCCACTCCCCACCTGCCTTCTTACAGTTGCTTCCTGACACAGATGTGACTAGGGTCTGGAAGATAGTGGGAGCAGGCTCCTCCTGGTACAGAGGAAGCTTGTTAAAGGCTGGTGCTGGGTTGAAGCTGGGATTTCTTTCTTTTCTTTTCAGTACTGGGGATTGAACTCAGGAGTGCCTTACTGAGCTACATCCCCAGTCCTTTTGTTATCTTTTTTTTTTTTTTTTTGGTATCAGCAATTTGACCCCAGGGGTGCTTAAGCACTGAGCCACATCCCAGTCCTTTTATTTTTTATTTCAAGATAGGGTCTTGCTAAGTTGCTGAAGCTGGCTTTGAACTTGTGATCCTCCTGTTTCAGCCTCGAGTTGCTGAGATTACAGGTGTGTGCCATTGCACCTGGCTACCTTTTAATTTTGAGATAGGACTTCACTAAATTGCTGAGATTACAGGCCTGTACCACAGCACCCTCATGTAGCTGGAATTTCTATCAGAAACACTTCTCCAGCCAGGAAAGGCAGGGAAAAGTAAGGGGGGACTCCCTGCTCTGCCTGGTACTCTGGAGTCTACATAAAGAGGTCAATGGGGCGGGGGACAGGAGGGGATTACTGCTGCTGAGAGTTCTGGCCTGAGAGTGGTGAGACATCCATGTTCTCCAGAAATGAGGCACCAGGCCCCATGTGGCTGCCAGCTTTGCCTGTAGGCCAGTGTGGACTCTGGGCAGGCTGGCCTTGGGAGCTCACCTGTTGCGGTTGAATTGGATGGCAAAATCCGTCATGACCTGCAGGGCCTTGTTGGTCAGTTGCAGGTCCATGGAGATGGAGCCCACCTGGCGAGTGAAGGTGCCTGAGATCTCCAGCCCCTTGGCCTTCATGGCTGGGAGCCAGACCTGCAGGGAAGAGGTGAGGTGGAGCCCTTACATGCCTCTTCCTCTGACCCAAACCCAGCAGCCCACCTTGGGCTCCTTTCTTTCTTTCTCTTGAAGGGACCTCCTAGACTGGCCACACCTGTCTTCTGGGGAAAAAAATGATCGTGGGGCCCACTCAGGGGCACCACAGTGGTGTGGCTGCCATCAGAACAGTTGGGGATGTGGACTGGTACACTCAAGGGCTTATCCAAGTCTTCAGAGGTCAAAGAAAACACTTAGCAAGTAGGACTGAGAAGGCAAAAGACAGGTGAGCCCTGCCAGTCTCCTGACGAGCCAAGGACAGAGCTGAGTGCCCAACGACATCTTGGATTCTGGCCAGAACCCGAGTCCTTCCTGGCTGTCACAGTCTGTCCTCCCTTACAAGAGGAATGGCTGGCCTTCCATTGTAGAAGTGGCCTAAGGACAGTACCCAAGAGGACCTTGTCTGGCAGGCCTTTGGTGCCTGGCTGCCCTTGTCAATGGAGTCTTAGCCCAAGAGCTGCCACCTCCAGGAAGCCAGCCTCCAAGCTCCTTCCCCATATTTATGTCCCAGTGATATCAAGGCAGATAAACTTGAGTCTGTGTGCCCATCCCTCCTGCTCCTACAGAGCTCACTGAGGGAAGGGCTCTGTTTTTCTGTCTTTACATCCTTGGTTTAGAGCCTGGTGTGGAGCTGGCATTCAGGGAGTGTTTGCTGAACAAACAGCAGGAATCACAGCTGTGCCCATTAAGGGTCAGGCTTAGTCTCCCATGGGTGGTTCACTGGCCCCTCAAAATCAAAAGGTTCTGGTCGTATCTGGCAGCTTCCACAACTGCCATAACCCTCAGGCTGCATCGTGCAGCCCAAGTCCTGTCAATGCCACCTGCCACCAGGATCTTCACTTCCCAGCTCCTCCATAGAAACCACCTGTGTCTGTGCCATCAGACATCCCCAAGTAGGGCAGCGCCATAGGTGTCTGCCCCATTCCTCTTCCTCCAGCAGCTAGAGGCATTTTGTAAAATACAAATGTGATCACAGCACCCTTGAAACCCCCTTTCAACCTTGCAATGGCCTCTACAGCCTGGCACTACTCCAGGATCAGCCTGCTCCAGCTCCCTGGGAACCCACACCTCCCAGTCCCTCTCCACTCCCACCTCATCTGGCTTACCCCAAGCACCTTTCGTGTGCCCTGGACAGATCTGTGAGGGCAGAAATGACTGATTTCAGCTCTAAGGTCTAGGCTGTGACTGGGACATAGGAAGCAGTCAAGAGAGCAGCTGAACCTGGCCCCAAGCCCAGAGGACTTCCCCAGCCCCTCCCCATACACCTCCTGTTTTTTTTGTTTTTTGTTTTTTCCTTCTAAATTCCCTTTTTAATAGTATTGAGATACTAGCTGCTGGGCAAGCACTCTGCTGCTGAGCCACATCTCCAGCCCTTTTTAATTTTTATTTTGAGATAGGGTCTGCTAAGTTACCCAGGTAGCCTTGAATTTGCAATTCTCCTGCCTCAGTCTCCCAAGTCATTGGCTGAATCAGTGAACTGTCCCAACCTGCTGACCCATGTGCTGAAGGAACTCAAAATTCTTTTTTTTTTTTTTTTTTTTTT
>JAJEJO010005803.1:425485-476932 GCA_020662805.1 Glaucomys volans
GGCGTCGCTAAGTTGCTGAGGCTGGCTTTGAACTCGCGATCCTCCTGACTCAGCCTCCCAAGTCGCTTGGATTACAGGTGTGCGCCACCACGCCCGGCTAACTCAAAATTCTTGTATACAGGGAGCCCCATCACCCCTGACCAGGAGGGTTGGAGAACATATTTACTCCAGGACAGGTGGGGAAAGCACATGAAGCAGAGAATTCCAGTAATCACATTGTTGCCAGGGACAAGTAGATGACCTGCTGCTGCTTCTGAAGGGAGAGCACATGCACATCCTCAAACCTTCCTGTGACTAAGGCAGTGGGGAAAATCCTGATCCTGTTGAAGGACTCCTCCTCCAGGCAGCCTGCCCTGATTACTCCTAACTTAGCAATTCCCTTGCACTCACTGTTGACCAGAGACATTCCTCTGGCCCTTCACTAGGACAAAGCAGTGTTGATGTGTTATGGTTAACATATAAGCAGAAGCCAGCTTGCTGAGGAACAACACATGGCTTGATATTTCTGGTACCTTTCAGTACTTGGCAATGGCACCCACAGGGTTGCTGGAGTCTTTACTGGTCTGTTTTCTCATCCTGCCTTATGCCCGTCATACAGGGCTTTCAAAGGGTATGGGCCAGCCTCATGCCTTAGTGGAGACAATCTGTAGAGTAATTAGTCAGCAGAACACGGTTTACATCATACCCTATGCCCTCTGTTCTCTGGTCCTGCTGATTCTGACAATCAATGCATGATGTTATGGCAGATGCATACAGTTCTCACTTTGGGGCCACCACCTTGAACTTGGTTTCAGACTGTTACTTACCAGTTATGAGAGTATAGACAAAAGCACTCGGATTTCTCAATCACTAAATGGGAATCACTATAACATAAGGCTGCAGGAGGCCTCTGTGGGATGGTGAGTGCCGGACAAAGCTGGTGCAGAACCTGGGGCAGAGTCTGGGACACCAGTGTGCTGCTGGGAGGGCCTCGTGGGGCCCAGACTCTGCTGGGGGGCCTGCCTGGGGGATCTGCAATGGCCCATTAAGGGTCACATAGGACTACCATCACTGCAGGTACAGCTGGCACACTGTGAGTAAGGTCAGATGCTGGCCCTTCAAAACAGGTCTCTCTGTGTCCCTGAAGCCTACCTGCCTTCCGCTCTGTGGAGGGAACCTCAGAAGAGAGAGGCTCTGGCAGACACAGCTTTTGACCCGAGCGCTGTGAGGGCATTAAGCCAGATATGTCCTTCCAATGCTGACAACATGGCCTGTACTGTGCTCTCCTTAGCCCCAAACGCACATGTTCTCATGCTCTAAACCCGCTCTACTTTCCTTGGCACCCCCTGCCCTGTATCCCCAACTCAGCACCTCCAGTCACCTGGCTGCTCAAGTTAGAACCACCCCAAGCCCCTACATATCCTGTCCTTCCCATCTCCCAGGGAGCTCTCAAGTCCAGCCTCTGTGCCTACCCGCAAAGTCGCCCCCTCAACCAGACTGTCAGTAATACCCATTCCTCCTGCCAGTCTTCTTGAGTGGGCTCTGTGCTTCTGCTTCACATCTTCCCTGGAACCAGAGATTCCCTTTCAAGGGCAAATCAGACTATTTCATCACTCAGCTTAAAGCCATCCAACAGCTCCTGCTATGACTGGACCAAGAGCAAATGCTCAGCCTGGCCCTGTGGACCCTGCCCTTGCTAATCTCCCATCTAGCCATGAGGCTTAGGGGATGGTGCTGCCCAGCGTAGCACAGTGGGTACTTGTGAGGCATCTCCAGACTCTGCTTGAGTGACCTGGCCACCAGCACTGCCATAATAAGGGGGTCTATGATTTGTGGGCTGCAGTCAGGTGCTGGACATTCTGTCAGCATGGGACAGCAGTCCCAGTGACAAGCAACTGTTCTATGTATCTTTGCAGCATTTTCTGCATGGAAAGTTCTAGGACCATAACTCAGGGGGATGATGTTCTTTGTCTTTTTCAGTGGGACTCAGTCACTATTTCAGAAATTAACAGTACTGCTGGGCACTCACGGTGCCCAAGCTTCTAACACTATCTACAGCTGTCACAGCCACAGTGACAACCTTAAGCACATCTACTGGGGAAAGTGGGTGTGCCCAAGCATTTACACTTGCATTTTCATCTTTGTGTCTCCACCCAGTGATAGTGTTAGATTATTTTCGAAATTCTACATGTAGACAGGTTGTACAGTCTACCAATTTTCTTTAGGGACAGGAGGCGGGCACTGTAACATGTCTTCTAGGCCAGACACAGTGGCGCACATCTGTAATCCCAGCAGCTCGGGTGGATGAGAGAGGAGGATTACAAGTTCAAAGCCAGCTCAGCAACTTAGCAAGGCCCTGAGCCACTTAGCAAGACTGTGTCTCAAAATTAAATAAATAAAAAACAAAGGTTGGTGATGTGGCTCAGTGATTAAGTATCCCTGGGTTCAATCCCTGGTATTAAAAAAGAAGAAACGTCTTCTGTAACTGAGGCACTGGGTCTGAAGCACTGAAAAATACTGTGCCTGCTCAGTGCCAGACAAGGCCAGGAGCACTCTCCCCTCTCACCGCTCCAGGCCTTGCTATGGGCAGTTCCCTGGCCCTGGAGCACTCTTCCTGCATTTACTCAGCTAATTCTGACCGTTCTGCAGGCCTGCACTTAGCAAGCCCTCCTCCAGGAAGCCTTCCTGGGCCCCCAAGCCAAAGTCAGCTCCTCTTCCTCTGTGCTGCTTATGGTCCCATTTCTCTTGCCAGGGCCGGCCTGAGCCAATTCCCTGGCACAGGTCATTAAGGAAGTCACATTAAGTCATATAATTTTCCTATGTTCCTGCTGTGAGTGAAGGCAAGGTACTTACTGCTTTGGGGGCCACGTATGATCCTGACAGGGTGCCCACACCACTGGTCAAGTCAAAGAGGTCACTAAGGCCACTGCTGATAGGTGCTCCTAGTCTGGCTGGTACTGCTGCTGCTGGGGGTGCCCCAAAGCTAGGGTCCCCAATCTGGAAAGGAATGGAAAGAGGTCAGAGGCAGGCATCAAAAGCAGGGACACAGGGGTATGGGAAGAATAGTCACTTGATTTTTTGGAACAGTGGAGGTGGGGGTGGGACAGCCCTCCGCATCAACTCTAAGTTACAGAAACAAGAGAGTGAGATGGTTGAAGGAGAGAGGATAAGCCCTCCCGTGCCCTACAAGCCTTGACACTCAGGGGTGACCCATGGATAATAGAAGGATCCCAGACACACTACTGGGTAGGATGTGCTAAAAAGACCAGAGAGCCTCAGGATGACAGGTAATTCATCACAGGGTGAAAGAACATAGTGAAGAATTCATGGTGTATAGGGCCCAATGGCAACTGGATGCCAGGAGGTCAAAACAAAGGCTGCCAGGATGCTGGACCAAAGGCCAGGGCTCAGCAGGGAGGGACTGCCATGACTTCGCCCACCCCTGGGCTGCTGGGCTAGTGCTCTGAGGAGGAGCAGGGAAGAAGGCTTGGTGACACAGGGTTGAACCGTACCCCTTCAGGCTCATCCCCCATCTCCAAGCAGAAGCAGCAGGGTGGAGAGAACAGGCAGCAACATGCAGACAGAAAAGCCAGGAAAAACAACAGAGAGAGACAAGAAAAAGGGAAAGAGGAAGATTAGTCAACTGGCTCCAACCAAGGTGAATCTGATTTGAGGCTGAGCCATGTTGCCTTATGGGTACTACCACCCTGGCTTCACCCACCAACCACATATCCTGGGCCCTTCCTACCCCTGCCCTAGTAGCGCTGACTGCCACATGCCTGCCCTTGTGTTGCAACCTTGGGCACCTGAGCTGAGCAGGGCAAGAGAAGGGCTTGGCTATCCCCCGCCACCTGGCTCTACCAGCTTCCTAAAGAAGCCTGGGGAGACCCTGGGCCCCTCTAACCACTCACTCTCCTAAAGTGGAGGGAAGTTCTGCTACAATCTCTCATGGGCCTCTCTCAGAGGCCTGGCTGGGCTGCTGTCCCCAGCTGGTGTAGCTTGAGGATGCACTGGTCTGGCTCCTAAAGCTAGGAAAACCCTAACTGTGCAAAGACAACTGAGGATTCAGGATCAAAGGAAGGGGCTAGGCATCCTGTCTCTACTGCTTAGCAGCTGTGCTGTCTTCAGAGAAGGTTGCCTAAGCCTCAGTTTTCTCATCTGTAAGTAGGAGCTACACAATCACCTTTAAGGGCAGACATAGGGATTTGATATAGCAAGCCTCAGGCACTTGGCTAGTGTGGCAGTGAGTACCCAATGGCTACTCCTATGAAGATCATTATCAACATCACCTCGGGAGGGGGGTGGGGGCCCAGGACATACCAGACTGTCAAGGCCACCACCAAGAAGATCCACGGCTCCCATCTGCACTGAGGAGGTGGCCAAGGGTGGGCCACTCACTGGGGGACCAAGGTCCAGGTTGAGGAGGTCACCTAGCAGGTCACCCTGGGTGGGGATAACATCTGGCTGCTCACCAGCTGGGGCTCCAGCAGGGGCTGTCTCAGGGCTCTCTGTGCTCTCACTCCTGCCAGACACAGAAGGGAGAGGGTCAGCAAGGTGGGGTGTCAAAACACCCTAGGGAGGTCAAAGAGATTGTAGTCTCCAAGATCCTCCCCCAGGACAGGCACTGGATCTCCTCACTGTCCCAGGGGCCTGTCTTCAGACCCCCACCTCCCCATTTGTACATTTGGTCCATCTTTGGGCTCTCCATGGGGGAGAATGAAGGGAAAGAACCATGTGTGTTTACTCTTTGACCCACACAAGAGAAAACTGGATGCCAGTTCCCAAGGACTGTGTCACCAGGCCAGAACAGTCCCATCAGAGCAGCAGAGGAGATGATAAGAACATAACTCTGGAACCAGACAGAAATGGGTCTGAGCCTCAGCTCTGCTAGCTGTTGGGTCATTGACTGGTTACTCAAACTCTCTATGCCCACTGTACTCATCTGCTAAAGGGGGACATTTTCTCTTAGTTGTTGATAGGTCAAAAGAGGTTATCTGGTAAATAATTCATGTGTAGTTAAGCATTAAGTAAAAGGTTGCTAGAATCATGGTTGCCTCAAACTCAGGCCTTGCTGAGGGATGTCACACGAGGCTCCAGGGCCTGTGCCATTAAATCAAGAAAGCAGGTGGGAGGCGCCGCCCACAGATTGGCTGGCTGCACTCACGAGGCGGTGCGGGGTGGCAGGCTCTTGTGCACCACACCCCTGCCCCCCTCCACAAAGGCGCTGGGCGGCTTATGGTAGACAGAGGCCAGCGTGCCAATGTAGCAGATGAGCTCGTCCAGCAGTGTGGGCTCGATGAGGTCCGTCTCCTCAGAGATGAGTGGCTTCTCGGCCAAAACCACCTCCTTGGCAGCCACTGGGTCCGTGGAGAGCAGGCGCCAGTAGATGTAGCCACGGTCCCGCAGGTCCGGGTTATCTGAGTCCTTAAGGTAGGTGAGATACCCATGAAGCTTCTCCTCATCATCCAGGTGTGGTCACAGGGTTGGCTAATGCCACCAATCCTGAGCACGCCATGAGCCAACCCTGAACTACTTAAATAGACATGTCCCAGCCCCTGGCTGGGGCTCCCTTTTTGGGGTACTGAGAATTTAATCCAGAGGCAATTTACCACTGAGCTACATCCTCAGCCCTTTTCATGTTCTATTTTGAGACAGGGTCTCAAAAGTTGCTTAGGCCTCACCAAATTCCTGAGATTGGCTTTGAACTTGCAATCCTCCTGTCTCAGCCTCCCGAGCCACTAGGAAATACAGATGGGTGCCACTGTGCCCTGCCTCCTTGTGGTTTTTCCACTCCAGCCCCACCACAGGCAGGCCATGCCCACTCCTGTCTCAATTCCCAACTGCCCTCTATGTCGGCCTCCCTGCCCTCTGGTGCCCCAAGGTCCCCTCTCCCACTCATTTATATAGTCTGCCTCAATTGCTTCACTTGATCCCTACCACTTTGATTTATCTGTGGCTCTAGAATCCCTGAAGGCAAGTAGGTATCTTGAATCAATCTGTGGCCAAGCTCCCACAGATGCCATTCTCTGGGGCAAGACTAGCTCCCAGGCCTGGCTCCTGGGACACCCACCTGAGTGGCCAAACTGAGGACCTGCTGTACCAGCTCCTGGGTCTCTGTTGGCTTTTTTAGAAAGAGCTTCACGATAGCTGTCAGCAGCTGCAGCTGGACCTGCAGGGAGACAGAAGGGCACAAGGGCGGGCTTCATGTGGGAGCAGGAGACCAAATGAGTGAAGGAAAACAGGGGTCAAAGTCCCTGGAAACCAGGAGCAGCTTGTGCAGGTTTGGTGCTGCCACTGAACATAGACTAAGGTAGCAGGGGTGCTGATGCTGCTAAGTGGCCAAGACCCTGGCTTTACTCACTCAGGAAGGAGCTGGGCATTGGACTGTTTGGATAACCCAGGCAGGCTGGGAGCTGCTACCCAGGTTAGGCTCCTGGGCATGTGTCAGAGCTTCAGGCCCACAGCATCATGAGAAGCTAACAGCTTGAAAAGGTGACACTTATGGCTGGTATGCCTCTGGGGTCCATCTGCCAACAGGTGGCAATGGTGCCACTGAACTCAAGGGGACTAGGTCAGCAGGACCACAGAGTCAGCCTGCCATGGAGAAGCTGAAGTTCTATCAGAGGATAAGAACTACTCCTGGGCTGGAGATATAGCTCAGTTGGTAGAGTGCTTGTCTCCAATGCACAAGGCCCTGGGTTCAATCCCCATCTGCACAAAAAACAAAACAAAACAACAACAACAAAAAAAACCAAACTACTACTGCCTGGTCTTCTATCAGCCCACCTTTCACCTGAAATCCTCTTGCCACCCTCAGCCTGGCCAGCACCTCCTTACCTTCAGATTTGGCTCTGACCCCACTCCTACACCCACACTTCCACGGTTTCTTACACCCACCTCATTGGCACCACAGGCCATCAGGTTGTCATAAGGCTGTGAGTGCCCTGTGGGCAGGAATAATGCCTATCTTACTCACTGCTGTATCTATAGTTATCGCTCAGTCTAGTGACTAATATGTAAGTAGCTACTTAAGAAATACTTTCTTTTTGCGGTGCTAGGGATTGAACCCAGGGTCTTGTGCATGCAAGGCAAGCACTCTACCCAACTGAGCTGTATCAGCCCAAGAAATACTTTCTGACTGAAATCAGACCCATGAAAGAGCAAGTCACTGTACATGGTCCTTCCTTAGCCACAATCTCATTTGCCAGTCCTGGGATAAGAAGGCAGGAGTAGCAGTCGTGGTGGCATCTCTTAGGCCTGTCCAGTAAGACATGAATGGCTTAATTACTCTGGCTTGCAGGATGGGCTGACAGCAGGAGACAGAATGGAAGGGATGCAGTGTTTTTCTGGAATTAAGCAATCCAGAGTCCCTGTGATCTGAGAATACTTGGAAGAATGGGAGAGAAGCAGTGAGCTGGCAGTTTCTATGGCAGAAGGCACCTCAGGACATGGCTTCCACACTTGGCTCCCCCTCATGGCTAGTGGCCTATAGGATGTCATTTACCCCTAGTCTGTGAACAGGAGGTGGGAGGGAGTTCCTGTGAGCTCTGAAAATGGCAACTTATGGCAGCTGGCTTGGAGCTGGAGTCAGATCACACCTTATTTGGATTCTCATTCTACCACTTCCCAGCCAGATAGATAACCCTGGACATGTCATTTAATTTCTCTTGAGTTAGATTTTCTCATCCATAAAATGGGTACAATACCACCTCACATTGTTAATGGAAAGTGACAATCAGACAAAAGATGTAAAGAAGCTATTATGTATTCTGCTTAATACACAACTGTCACCCCTGCTGTTATTATCACCACTACCACCACACAGAGACTCTTTATAAGTCCTCCCAACCCAGTCAGCTGGCTGCCTGGAACAATTCATCACTGACACGCTGCTGTCTTCTGGCTCAGGTCTGCCTTGGTCTCTGCTACCAGAGGGTACTCTGTCCACAAGCCAAGGGTCTTGCTCAGCTCTCTGGACACACAGATCCCCATGTGCCTCCATATTCAGGACAGTCTTTCTGCCATGGTGCTGTAGACCTCGCCATCCAGGAAGGATGCAATGAAACGCAGGCAGGGCTCATGTGTCACCCTGGCCACGACTTTCTGAGCTCCCTGTCCATGGTTACAGAAGCCTAGGAGCCAAGATGAAAAGTCTGAGATAATCTCAGCTGAGTGCCAAAACTGTATAGCACTACAGAGGGTGGGGTGGGGGAAGTACTGGGGATTGAACCTGGTACTTTACCATTGAGGTACATTCTCAGTCCTTTTTATTTTGAGACAGGGACTCACTAAGTTGCTGAGGCTAGCCTTGAACTTGAGATCCTCCTGCCTCAGCCTCCCAAGTTACTGGGATTATAGGAGTGTACTACCACACAGGGTGCAAAGGGAAAGGCCATTTAATTAAATACCATCCCCTTCCCCAGCTATGGTGTAATGAGCACTGGACAGGGCACCTGACACACAGCATCCAGCAATCCTAGCAACAGCTCTGTGCTAGAGACAAGGAAATGGACTTGGCTAATTTTAAGCAACATGCCCCAGGCCACACACAAAGAAGGAGCCTGGGTTCAAACTTTAGAGCCCCATCAGACACCTGGCTCAGCTTTTCCTTTTCCTTTGGATTCTCTAATCCTGGCTCTTCAGCAGGCTCACCTGATGGGGAAGAAGTTGCAAAAGTTTTACTGGAATATTTGAGTAGTCACCCCCTCCCCACAGGCCACGCTGTAATAACCTGAGGTTAATAATCTGTAATAACCTGACTCAGCTATAGAGGCAGAAACCCTCCCAGGCCAGAGGGATATCAGAGATAACAGACAAGGGGCTGGGGAAGTGAAGGCAGCCTGGAGGCAGGGAGCAGTAGTGACCATGGGAATTATTGTTATGACTTTGTGAGGAACATCTGCTGTTCTTGCTCACCGGCATCTTCTCTGTCTTCTGGTAAAAGAAATGCTGGCTTTCTTTCAGAGAAGCTCTCTCAGCCCTGTTCAATCCACAGAGACTGAGATAAGCATCTGCGGGACCTGGAGTATTGGAGACACAGTAACTGGCTCGGTATAATGCAAAAAGGCCCTGGGACTTTTGCTGGACCATGGAGGTAGAAAGCTCTCTTTTCATGGGCATCATTAAGCTGTAAGGACAGAGACTAGAAATGGTCGAACCCTGGTAGTCCCTCTCCTGGAAGCCTGCCCAAGGTAGAAGCCACCCCAGTGGTGCAAAGACAGCCCCACTGCCACCACCCAAGCACGTGCAACCAGGAGTGTGGGAAGGGACTGTGCTAAAAGGACATGTCAGCTACAGGAACCAGTCAGTCCTGTTTTTCCCTGGATCAGTTTGCTTTTGAAATGAGTTCTGGCCCAAACCAATACTTCTATAGATGAGTGCTCGTTATGGGCTGGGCATGTTTTAGGGACATTACACAAGATATCCCATAACTTTTATAGCAACACGATGAGGGAAAGTCTAATGATCTTCATTCTACGAATGAAAAAACTTCATTTTACAAATAAAATTGTGGCTCAGAGAGGAAAAGGGATAAGCATGAGGAGCCAGGAAGGGGCACACAAGAGATGTGGACCCTGGGATTTCCAATTCCAAGGCCTACACTTGGACCCACTGGTTACAATGCCCTCATCGGGCACACTATTTAAAGGGACAGATTCACAGCAAAGGAAATACCAATGACAAATGCCTGGCCTCATAACAGAAATGCAAACAAAACTACAATGTTCCTCTTGTTATCTATCAGCCTGACAGAAAAAATGTGAGGATGCACTCAGCTGGTGAGGAGTTAAGAAAAGGGTAATCTCACCATCTGAGATGGGAGGTAAACCAGCACAATCTCTATAGCCAGGGGAATTAGGAAAAAGCTACCAAAATCTCAAATGCACAAGCCCTTCTCTCTAAGCATTCCGCTTATGGATTTATTCTCCAGATTTATGTGCAGTTGTGTATCACACAGTCCACCTGTGGCAATACTGCTTAAAAGAGTAGTCGAAGGCCAGTGGCTTAGGATGATGAGGCAGGAGGATCGTGAGTTCAAAAGTGAGGCACTAAGCAACTCAGTGAGACCCTGTCTCTAAATAAAATACAAAAATAGGGCTGGGGATGTGGCTCAGTGCCAATGGCCTCTAAGTTCAATCCCCAGTACTTAAAAAAAAAAAAAAAAAAAAAGTAGTCAAATGGACACTAATTATCTATCTATCCGCATTAATGAATAACAGCACAGCCTTCAGCTATATTTTAAGGGAAAAAGGCAAAGTACTGACCAATTTGAATTTGCACAGTGTGCTGCCAGTAGTGTTTAAGTGTTTAAATACACACACACACACAGAGCCAATCGTCATTATTTGCAGAATCCATGTTTGTGAATCTACCTGCTGAGCTAAAATCTACTTGTAGTCCCTAAATCTATACTCATGGTGCTGTTGTGGACATCTTCAGATATGGGCAGAGCAGTGAAAACTGAATAGCCCGATGCATATACATTATGAGTGGAGGTTGGACAAGGCAGTGCTCTGACTTCCTGTTTTAGCTCTCAGACTGTAAACAAGCACCTGTCCCATCCTTAGTGCTGTGTTTTTCACATTTTTGAGGCTTTCATTTAAAATCACCACAAATGCAGCCGGGTGTGGTGGCGCACGCCTGTAATCCAAGCGACTCGGGAGGCTGAGTCAGGAGGATCTCGAGTTCAAAGCCAGTCTCAGCAACTTAGTGAGGCCCTAAGCAACTCAGTGAGACCCTGTCTCTAAATAAAATACAAAATAGGGCTGGGGATGTGGCTCAGTGGCTGAGTGTCCCTGAGTTCAATCCCTGGTTCCAAAATAAATAAATAAATAAAATAAAATAAAATAAAATAAAATCACCATAAATGCAATGCTGAAGTATTTGCCTCATGTTCCTATGCATAAGAAAGGTGTGATGTACCTCAAGCACACAATATACATGCCAAATAAGCTCTGTTCAGGCATGCGTTATGTGGTATTGGTCATAAATTCAATGGTAATAAATTGATAATTTATTAAATAAGGTGTCTTTAAACAGTAATGCATAAAATAATATTATGTATTGACTGACAAAAATGTGCCCAACACTCACAAGAACCTAACTATATTCTTTTTCAAAGCAAATGTTCAATACTTATTAATTCAGCATTTGCAATGATTAAAGAACACATATACTGTCTGGGCACAGTGGCGCACACCTGTAATCCCAGCAACTTGGGCGGCTGAGGCAGGAGGATCACAAGTTCAAAGCCAACCTCAGCAACTTAGTGAGACCCTGTCTCAAACTAAAAAAATTAAAAAGGCCTGGGGATGTGGCTCAGTGGTTAAACACCCCTGGGTTCAACCCCTAGAACAGAAAAAAACAAACAAACCCACAAATACCATGAACAGTAAGATTCGACTGTGCACCCGCATGTATGTGTATGTAGGGGGTGCATATCTGCTGGTGCATTCCTAAACAATCTCTGCAAATAACTCCAAGACACCAAGAATACTAGTGACTTCTGGGAAAAATTTGTGGCCAGGAAGGTGGTGGAAGGGTGTCTTTTCACTACTTATTTTTCTGTACCTTTTCAATTTTAAACTGAGTTAATGATTACCTACCCAAAGATAAATATGCAATTAAAATAAACCCCGAGACTTTTGCCTACCTTTCATGCACACAACTGTGGACTACCTCCCATGTCTACTGAGGCACTGCCATGCGTGAAGAAAGAGGACCATACCAAGCCTCTATTTATCACTGTCACTGTCTGTCCACAGTGGCAATGCAGGATGAGGGGAGGGTTTCAGGGTAGGATGGGCCTAGCTGCCAGTCATGACTCGTCCTGGTCAGGCTTGGACCACAAAAGCTTACCTGGGTGCTCTCATCATGGAAGCCCTCGAGGAAACTCTCCAGGAGCTCATCCGCGTTGTCAATTCGCTCGGCATACTCTCCTACAATCCAGATCATGGCTGCCCGGGCCTCGGGCTCGTCCAAGGAGTCCAGATTCTCACACAGCGTGGCAATTACACTTTCGTACCTGAAAGAGAAGGGTGCAGATAGTAACAAAGCACTGAAAAAGCCTGGCTTACCCTGTGGGGAGGACCACTGGAGCCTAGAGACAGGCCAGAAGTCCTCAAGAGATGGTGAGGAATAGGGATTTGAGTTGTACCTACTATATTTTAGCTCCTATTTTGGCCCAGGGAACAGAGGAAGGCCAGCTTAGGGGAAAGAAGAAAAAATAAAGGTTTCTTCCAAGAATACTGCCTGCAGCAGAGGGAGAAGGAAGAAAGGAGGGGAGAAGCCCCTCCTCCTTCTACCTTCCTACCATCCTGTCCCCAAGCACAGCCAGATCACTCCCTCACCAGGAGGATGGGTGGTACCTACTTGTTGGGGTACTTGCGGAAGATGTCCTTAATGACCACGATGGCTTCCTGGACCACGTAGTTGACCTTGGTCTGGATAAGATCAAGCAGCGTACTCACACAACGCTCTGCAGATTGCTGTGTGGGAAGAGGAGGAGGGTATGGGCAAGATCCTTATACCCTATTTCCAACAGAGCTGCTAATGAACATGCCCAGGCCAAAAAGCCTAACTCACTCCTCATCCACCTTCCTTATCACAGCACAAGAATAGGAGGATAGTCTCCTACAGATAATGGGAGTGGGGGGCGAAGGGTAGAGAACCACTGTGAAATGATGGTCCTGGAATGGCAGGGACAGAGGGATAGGAGGAGACTGTGGAGAAGCCAGGGGCAGCATTCCTGCGAGAGCGGAGGCCTTAGAGATCTGCCAGGCCAAGCCCTCAGGGCAGAGTGACTCCACTTCAGCTTCACCTAACCACTCTTACTTGTTTCATAAAATGGACTCTTGTGGTCAAATCCACTCACAGTCTGTGTGTGAGTCAGCCCTTCTGCCCTTATTCCCACACACTGTGCTAATAGCCCAGGGAAGAAGTGTCTTAGGAAGGCCATCATGAACACCAAGAGGAAATGCCTCCAAATGATTTAAAGGTCTGGCCTCTAGACACCAGTGAACCCATTTAAGGAGAGTCCAGCTTGGTAGTCAAGAAATACCTCCCTAGGCAGAGAGTGTGAAGGGGTGAAATGCCATCACACAGGGTCTGGAGCAGTCTGGGTAGCTTGGAGAAAGGTTTATAGGTTGCTGAATCAGGATATGTACAAAAGTATCTGAAACCCCAAAGCTCTGTGGAACGAAGCTAAGACTACCACAGACACTATCAGCTGATGGCTGCCCCATTGTTTTAGCTAATGCTATAGGCGAACCATGATTGTGATGTGTTAATTTAATCTGCAGCAACAGGAAGGCTTAAAGGAGACTACAAAGGAACCCAAATGGATCTGTACAATGGCACTTGGGGGCTTCTGTGGTGACACTGAGGTCAGTTGATTCTGCTAGGATCAGACTGGTTTCAGCTCTCTCCTCCCCCATCTAAGGACAGAGTCCCAGAGCCTCCTCACCTCCACCTTGATGGCACAGCGGCCAATGGCACGTACAGCCTTCCGTACAAAATCCACATCCACTTCTGTTGCATACTCTTTCAGTTCTGCCAATACCTGTGACCCAACAGAGAAAATGGATTGGCAGAATGTGATAGGGCAACTATTTGGAACATTTCTGGGTAGTGAGAATGGAGAGACCCCCAGAATGACAGGATTCTATCTCCAACCTGAGGTGGAACGCTCAGGGGAGGGAAAGACCCAGGTGCCCCCAAAAGGAAGACAGGGCCAGACAACCCTTGCTATAGGATGCTCTAGCTAACACATCCAACTACTACTTTTTTCTGTAATTTTGGTGCTGGGGATTGAGGCCAGGGCCTCTGGCATGCTAGGCAAGCGTTCTACCACTGAGATACACCCCCTTTTAAAACTTGGATTTTAAGATACAGTCTTGCTAAGTTGCCCAGGCTAGCCTCAAACTTGCAATCCTGCCTCTGCCTCCTAAGTAGCTGGGATTGTAGACCTGCATTAGCACACCGAGCTTGGGAGAACATTCTTTTTTTTTTTTTTTGGAACCAGGGATTGAACTCAGGGACACTCGGCCACTGAGCCACATCCCCCGCCCTATTTTGTATTTTATTTAGAGACAGGGTCTCACTGAGTTGCTTAGGGCCTCGCTAAGTTGCTGAGGCTGGCTTTGAACTCACGATCCTCCTGACTCAGCCTTCCAAGTCGCTTGGATTACAGGCGTGCGCTACCACACCCAGTGGGAGAATATTCTTTAACAACACGATATCAAGTTTTAAAAGTTTGCTTATAAAGCTCCAGGTCCCATGGTTAATATTCTCCATTAGATGAAGTATTGACAGAATTATCATCTGACCCAAAGACCAGAGTTAGTAGATGAGGGCGCTGTTTGATACGGAAGCTTGTGCCTTGGACAACCACATTATGCTCACCTGAGCAATGTTGGCTTGGGAGGCCAGGCGGATCATGATGTCCAGCTTCTCCAGCTTCACGTAGATGGGGTCATTGTATTTTACAAAGAAGACCTTCATCTCATGCTTCAGGATCTCGGGCCTGGTGGCAAGGCAGGATATCCAGAGAGCAGAAAGCAAGGCATGAACCCCATGAGAAAACCTGATCATATTTGCTGTGACATTTCTGGGGTCTAAGGTGTAACCTGATGTGCAGGGAAGCAAAGCCACTATTATGGCCACATGTTCTCAGGCAGAGGACCCACTGAAGAGCCTGAGCAAAGTTCTGCCTGTCTGTCCACATCTCAGGAAGTTCCAGAAGAGGGAGTTCAGCAAGAGACACTTCACATTCAAAGGCAGCAACTATTGGGCAAGGGTTCCAAATCCAGCTTGTGACCTCAGATCTCTGTTTCCTCATTCATGAAGTGGGAATGACACTGCAGGAAAGCACTATGCTGCAGGCCTGAGTCCACCAACCTTAGAAAGGCCTGGCATGTGGCAATTCAGATTTCTGCCCTGTTCTCTGAATGATAAAAGTGGTTGACTATACCTAGATCATTTGTATAAACAATATGGTTTATGTTCAACACCTGCTTTCCTTCTCAGAGTCTCAAACTGGTGGGTGCCCCCAAAGAAAACCCTGTGAACTAAGTCTCAATTAGGTTTCCCTCGGCAGAAACATTCCACATGTGTTCCTGCACTTTCCCCTCCCTGCCATACTGGGATAAACCTAGAGGCACTTAACCTTAAGAGGCACTTACTGAGCCACATCCCCAGTCATATATATGTTTTTATTTTGAAACAGGATCTTGTTAAGTTGCTTGGGGTCTCATTAAGTTGCTGAGGTTGGCCTCAAATTTGTGATCCTTCTGCTGATCCTCAAGTTGTTGGCATTATAGGCACATATCACCATGCCCAGTACGTGTTTCTGTACTTTGTTGCTGGGGGTGGAGTGTGCTCTATGTAACTTACCAAGGAGGGAGGGACCATGAGAAGACTCTCATGGATTCTTCCAGACTCTGCAACTTTTCTCCCTTATGATCCACCTGTGTATCCTTATGTGCCACTCTAACAAGTCTTATCTAGGAGCATAACTATATGCTAAATCCCAGGAAACCTGCTGATAAATCTCTGAACATGGTCTTGGGAACCCTGACCCAGACACCTACATAGTAGGCTGGTTTTGTTAGTTAGGAAGCAACAAACATGATGGATTCCTGCCTCAGAGAAGGAACTTGCAAGGCAGGACCTGTCACCAGCTGAGCACTTTCATATTTTTCTGGTTTTATGGTATTGGGAATTGAACCCAGGGGTGCTTAACCACTGAGCCACATTCCCAGCCCTCTTTTATTTTTTATTCAGAGACAGGGTCTTGCCGAGTTGCTTACAGTCTCGCTAAGTTGCTGAGGTTGGCTTTGAACTTGCAATTCTCCTGCTGTAGGCTTCTACGCTGCTGGGATTACAGGCATACTTCTACATTTATCATTGCTCTCTCAAATGCAACACTTTTTGAACCTCAACTGGCACCACCCACCACATTTTTCTTAGACAAGGAAACATCAGTGAGATTGTGAGACTTATACTAGGTCACATACTAACAAGGGCAGGAGCAAGACAAGAGTCACCACCCCAACTCCTACTCCTTTGCCCTTTCTAGAACAGAAACCAATAACATAAAAACAAAATGACAACTTGAAAACAAAATGTTTTCTATCATCAGGAAAAGGGATGAGGACAGAGGATAAAGAAGGGAGATGACAGGCAGAGAGAGGAAGAGCCCAGGCACTCAGTGCTGCTATGCAGCCTGCTGGAGGTCCTGGCCAAGTGAACAGCCGCTGTTCTGCTCCAGAGAGGAGGCAAGACCCCACGTTGGGCATTAGGAAGATGATTTCTGCAATCAGGACTTGGCAAAAGCTGCCTAATCATGTGTCAGCACTGGGTTAGGCCATGCATGCACAATAGGGACAACTTCTTAAGAGATTTACCATGTTAAATATAGCATAGGGAGCCCTTCAGGCTGATCTGGATCTCTAAGTCCCTACACCTTACTAAATCCAGGGACCCAAGGGCTCTGATGGGTAAAGACCCACACTGCAACTTTAAAGTCCTAGTCTGATGGCTTTGTTTAGGCACTTGGAAAGCTTTCCCATATTTCCCTCCCTAATCTTCACAAATGTCCCAGTTCCACTGATATCTCTGGACCCCCAAGAGTGTACTAAGAACCTGATTGAAACTACAACAAAGAGGGTGCACCACCTTCCAAGAGAGAATGACTACAAGGAGCCCTTATTCTCTGTGTACCCTGCTCCCAGCAACGGGGCTGCTCTAGCATGTGAATGCTCTGTAGTCATTTGCTACTGCCAAGTCCTGATTGTTGAGGGAACTATTTGACCAAAAAGGCAGGGGGTAGAACTCAGGAGGCCAATCACACCCCTCAAGCTTTCAGGACTCCTTCACTCAGAGCCACTTCAGAGGAAGGAGGACATCATTCCAGAGACCCTTCAGACCCAGTGCTGCTCAATGTGTTTCAGCCCTTGCCCATCCCAAGGAGCAGACCCCTTCCCTTGGCAGCAGTGGCTTACTGCAGTCATCCCCTCAGTGAAGTGGGAAAGGGCTGCCCAGCATTGTGATGCCTTTGCTCTCACCCTCCCCCGGGCCTGGAAGTTGATGCCTCCCCATCTTCAAGGCTTCCAACCTCAGAGAATTTGACTAGATCTATGAATTCTGTCCCCAGGGAAAAATGCACATATACACACACACATGCACACAATCCTACACCCACTCCTGGAGGACTGTGTGGGCTCTGAGTCATTCCATGTCTGGGAGAAGCAGCCCCAATCTAACCTCTACCTAGCCTGTTCCCTGAAGGGGCAGGGGCTTCAGATCTTGGCATTGTTGACATTTTGGGCAGGACAGTTTCTTGTCGTGGGGGACCATCCAGAACTGTAGGATACAGAGCACTGTTCTAGCTTCTATCCACTAAAGGCTATTAGCAGTCTCCAGTTGGGACAACCAAAAATGTCTCCAGACACTGCCAATAGCTTCTGGAGTCAAATGTGCTCTGGCTGAGAACCCCTGGGTTAAGGAAATTTTTAGATGTTCCCCACAGTAATAGGCCAGCTTCCCTTCACAGCCTGTTCCCAGGAGTGCACACTGAACATGTGCGTGGAGGCCTCTGTACCTTTTCTGCACGATAAGGTTGATGTTGCGCAGTGCCACGTACTGCAGCTCTGGCTCAGCCGACAGCAGTGTGACCAGGGGCGGGGCCAGTTTCTTGAGTAGCGTGCCATAATAATCTAGGTCCTTAGACAACATCTCCATGAACTTCATGAGCACCTTCACAGCAGACAGCACCACAGCAGAGTTGGCATGGGAGAGCCTGGGTGTGACCCGCTCACAGATGCTGGGGTCCAGCAATTCCGGCAGGGCAAAGGGTAAAGACAGACAAGGGGATAGATTCTGTTTTTAGTTACCAAGATAAAATGTCTTCTATAGGAGGAAGACCTAAATCATGCTGCCCTCTAATTGACCCAAGCAGGCTCACATCACTCTAAGCCTCAGTTACTTCATCTATAAAGTTGAGACAAGGATGCTTGCTTGCTTTACAGCTTTGCTGGGGCCTTACATGGCATAATGCACATAAAGAATGAGCACAGTGCCTGGCAAACAGTAGATGAGGCAAATGTCAGTTCCCGCCTTTCCCCTCAAGGATATTCAAATGGGGCAGGATGTCATGCTGGTTGAGACCAAGAGTCAGAAGAGTCCCAGTTAGGTGATCTGCACAATTCCCTCTACCTCTCTAAACCAGAGTTTTCCCAATTTGCAAGATAGCAGATGATAATGAGACATCCTTCACAGAGTTGCTCTAAAGATTATCTAATGTGAGCTGAGATTGTGGCTCAGTGGTAGAGCACTTGCCTCACAGATGTGAGTCACTGGGTTCAATCCTCAGCACCACATAAAACGAATAAAGTAAAGGTATTGTGTTCATCTACAACTTAAAAAAAAAAAAGATTATCTAATATGTGGAAAGCACCCAGCAGTACCCAGGGCACCCTGTGAAAATTTAATGAATGATGATTTCTTCCATCAGGATAGTTCTGACATTATCTACTTCCTTGATTCAGTCTTGGGGTCCTTGTCAGCTCCCAAGTCAGGCCTTTTCTGTGCCTACAGCAAGCAGTAAGTTGACTGCTGTAGCCCACACTACTTACTGCCTGGCTCTGAAGAGATGTGAAGTGGGCTGGCTTCCCCTCAAGGTGTATTTCAGGATGGTGCCAGGGGCAAAGCCCTGGGAAGGGGCCCACTTAGCTCATGTCTGGACCCTCCACAGGATCAAGTTCAGCAGAGCTGGTAAGGGGCATTCTGCTCACCTCTGGGCCTCACGGTCATCCTTGGGTGTATAGTTGGCCAGGCAGTCCAGAATGAAAATCTGGCCCCACTCAGTGCACTCATTCAGAGCTGTCAGCAGCTTGTTAATCGACTGTGGGTTCAGATCAAGCAGGTTGCTGCTGGGGTGAGACTCGGCGATTTCTGAGAGGGCAGCCACTGCATTTGCCACCACCTGGTTGAGAGGATGGAAGGGGCAGAGCCTGGGGACGCTGCTCTTGGCCAGAGGGCAGAGGGGCTAACAACACTAGCTGATCGGAGGTGGAAGAGCCTGAAAGGAATACGGCCACACAGGCAGGTCTGGAGCTTCATCAAGGCCTACTCCAAGCACTCACCTCTGCAAACTGCAACTAAAATAATTGTACTGTCCATTAAACAAAGCAAAACAAAATAAAACAAGACAAAACAAGAAAGCTTGTGCTCCAAGTGCCTGGTAGTAGAAAGCATGCCAGCTACCTAACACAAGAGCCCTGTTACCAGCCGCACCAGTTCATTTCAGTGGTTATCAATTGTGCTTCTCAGATAGAAGATTCCTTGCAGACCCCCTTGAGGCTGTAGCAGGTGCAGAGGAGAGAAGGGATCCCCTGGGCCCTGAATTCACTTTTACCAGAGCTATTTTTATGTGTGGTCTGCATTGTTTCCAAATTTTCCCTACAACAACAAACAGTGCTTCCAATGCCAATCTCTATACTGACTGCTCAGTGCCCATGAATGATCAGAGTTTCCGTGGGACACAGAGAGGAGACGGTTAGGCCAGGGGTTTGTCCTTTCAATTTAAATAAGCCCTGCCAAACTGCTCTGTGAATTGCTGCTATCACCATGGGTGAGGAGACGGGGGTTCCCACCCAGCCACATTCTGGTGTTCTGTCTTCCACACTATGCTACTTCAAGAGCAACCTTCAACAATTCCTGGAAGATATAGAGAAACAGAAAGGAACAGCTTATAGATTGTCTTGGTGAGGAGACAGTGACTGGAAGGGGAAGAAGACACTAGCACCAACTGCACTGCGTAGCAAGCCAGGACTGTTACCTTCCCAGCATTCCTGCCAGTCACAGAGAATTAGATCCACTTTACTGATGCAGAAAAGAGGACTCTGAAATGTTAGGCAGCTTGCCCAAATTCAGGCAGCTAGTAGAGGGTACAGAAGAGAATCCAGGTCTAGTTTCTTGCAGAGATGGTTCCTGAACCACTACAAGGTACAAGGACAATAGAACTCAGCAAGACTCTTGATTTCTAAGAGCTGGGGACTGCCCAGCATGGGTCAAGCCAAGGTCTTCCCAAGTAACCCAGAAGGTGGTTCAGTGAGTGGCAGTGACTTACCATAGGATTGGAGTCAGAGATGAGGTCTTTAAGGGTGTCTAGGAAGCCCTGGTCCTCCACCAGCTGGGCGTTGATGTCATGAAGCTTGGCTACACACACTGCTGCTGTCTTACGCACATACGGATCCTCATCCTTCAGGCACTTTCGGAGTGGCTCACACAGGTACTCAGTGATCTTGTCAACTCGAATGCAGCCCATGGTCCGCACAGCCAGGGCCCGGATGAGAGGATTAGGGTCCTCACAGTCCTGAGGGGAAGCAGCCATTGGCCAGGGGCAGGAGCGAGACAAGTCATGGGTGACTTCCAGTTTCTTCCTGGTCTGCAACTCTGAGCCTCAGGCTGAGCACCATCTGGTAATTGCTATGGGATCTCCACCAACCATAGTCAACTGCACCCAGGTAAAGGCCATGCGACAGACACCAACCCCTTGCCAGATACTGTGCAGGAGCTCTACACACAGTCTTCTCTGATCCTCCCAGCAAACACACAATATTGGCCCCATTTCACAGTTGAGGAAGTTAAGGCTCTCAGAAAGCTCACTCAAAGTCATGGAGCACAGCTATGATTCAAATGCACATCCACTAGCACCATGACCACAGAAACCCTCATTTTCCTGTATGTGAGCATCAACAGGGCTAGTGAAGCTAAGGCTCAAGTCCCTGCTTTGCTTTTCATCTGGAGACAAAAAATGTACAATGGAGCAATTTAGAACGGTAAGATAGCAGTTTTCAGACACTTACTGAATCCTGCCCCTGCAAAGGATACAAGGCAAAGGCCCATCCCAGAGGCCTGAAGAGGGGGCCAATAGGCCAGCTAGTCTCACAGGGAATGAGCGAGGCAAGGCCTTTGGCATGTGAGTTGAGAGAGAGAGAGAGAGAGAGAGAGAGAGAGAAGAAGAAGGAGGAAGGAGGGGAGGGAGGGAGAGGGAGAGGGAGCCCTCTGCTGGAGGAAGAGGCCCTTAGCCTGCACAGGAAGAAGCAGTCTGAGGATCTGGAAAGGAGCCAGAATGTTTCTATTCAGGGCCATAGGGCCACACCCCAACAAGACTCAGGGACATGGAGCAGGGAGCACCCATTGCCACCAAGCTCCTACTCACCTTCACAAAGGTGTTGACGGCCATAATGGCCATGTCAGGCTGACTCTTGGCATAATTCATCAAGTACAGGTACACCAGTTTCTTCAGCTCTAGGTTGTCGGTTTGCATACAGTTCACCACATCGGGGAAGAGGGCACTGAAAGGACAAACTGGTGTTAGAATGGCGCAGGCTGAAGACAGGAAGAGCAAGAGGGGGACAGAGGGCAAGAGGGAAGCTGAAAGATAAAAAAGGACTTCTGGTAAATGAGGGTATTAGCTATGCTGGTCCCATGAACACCTGAGAGGAGAAATGGAAGCCCCATTAATATTATTATTATTGGTACCAGGGATTGAAACCAGGGGCACTTACTTAACCACTGAACCACATCCCCAGACCTTTTTATATTTTATTTTGAGACAGGCTCTCCCTAAGTTACTTAGATCCTCACTAAATTACTGAGGCCAACTTTGAACTCATGATCTTCCTGCCTCAGTGTTAGGATTATAGGTGTGCACCACCATGCCCGGTCAAAGGGTAATTTTTTTTAAAATTTTTTTTTAGTTGTAGATGGACACAATACCTTTATTATTTGTTTGTTTGTTTGTTTGTTTATTCTTACATTGTGCTAAGGATCAAACCCAGTGCCTCATACATACTAGGCAAGTGCTCTACCACTGAGATACCTCTCCAGCTGAAAGGGTAATTTTAAAAGCAAAAAGTCCTTTGTTTCTTTGTTTTTTTTTTTTTTTCCTTCACATAAGCTCTGGAGTCTGTCAAACCCAGCTCTGCCCTGCATCCCCCACCCCTTTGTTCTATAGTACTGGGGATTGAACTCAGGGGAGCTCTACCACTGAGTTACCACAACCCTTTTTATTTTTTGAGACAGGGTCACATTAAATTGCTGAGGCTGGCTTTGAACTTGTCATCCTCCTGCCTTAGCCTCCTGGCCTGGTACTAAAGGTGTGTACCACCACACCCAATTCCAGCTCTGCCTCTTGCTTTGTTGCTTTTTTTTCTATTTTTGGTGGCACTCAGAATTGAATCCAGAGTCTTGGGGCGGGCAAGCTAAGTAAGTGTTCTACCATTAAGCTACAGCCCTATTTTTTTTTTTTTTTCCAGTACTGGGTTATCAGTACTGGGTTACCAAACTCAGAGTTTTGAGAAAGAGTTCTACCACTGAGCTATATCCCCAGCCCTCAGTTCTGCGTCTTGCTAGTTGTATGACACTGGGAAGCTTCCTCCAGTCCCTGAACCTCAGTTTCCTCATTTGCAAGAAAGGTGCAACAGAAATTCACTTTGGGTCTGGGGGTGTAGTTCAGTGATGGAGAGCTTGCCTAGCACACTTGAGGCCCTGGGTTTAATTCCCAGCAGGGAAAACAAACAAACAAACAAAAAACAAACCACCTATAATCCACCTCACATCACAGGGCCCTAGTGACAATTAAATGAGACAACATTCTTACCATATCTGGTCCTTGATATCTAGGAGGTGCTATGTAAATGGAAACAATTCTTTTTCCCTCCCTGTACTGAACAGAGCCCTTTCCATTGGGCTGCTGGTTCTAGAGGGTGACAGGGAAGCAGGGATGACTGTGCTGCTACACAGGACCAGCTCTGGCACCCACTAAGAAAGAACCAGCAAAGCATGAATGGAGCACGTGCTACATGCCAGGACTGGTGCTAAAGTTCTGACACACTTCATTTCATTTAGCAGTCCCAATAAGCCAAGGAGTGTCCCATTTTACAGACGACAATACTGAGGTTCATAAATGTTAACCTGACTAAGGAGCCAGGTCTAACTCCAAAGTGTGTGCTCATGACACCTGCTCTATGGGGTGCAGCCCTTTCACAACAAGGTGCCCAGTGGTTGGAGATTCACAGATCCTCTTGAGAATTAAATGTGGTTAGAGATCAATTTTCTGTCTCTGGAACTACCACCTTCCCTCTCACTTCTTAAGCTTTCACTGACAAGGACATGGCAACATTGAGACATAAAAGGTCAAAGAGAACTTCCTGAGTCCCCGCAGGCAGGAGTCCTGCCAGGGCTGAAACTGATGCTACACCTTACGAGATGACACAGAACAGGGGGCAAGGGGAGAAGGAGAAAGTGCTGATGAGCCTGCCTTACTCTCTGGCCCATAACATCAGCAAAGAAAGCTTTTGGAGGTAGAAGAACAAAGACGTTTCCTCTGAGAGGAGGTGACAGTAGTGTTCTAATTGAAGAGCAGCTTTGTTTTGGAACAAATTGGACTTGGAAGGAGGCCCAGTTTTCCAGCAGAAAACTTATACACTCTGTCCTCCTCAAGTTTCTGTGTGTTTCTGAGTGGTTGGCAGAAGGGCCTTGTGGAGAGCAGTAATGGGATGGGAAATCTGTGGGGAGTCCAGAGCAGTGCTATCATATTGTGGGACCATCATGCCGGGGAGCTGCTCCACATCAGCAACAGGCCTGTGAGAAATGGGGCTGGGCACCACGAGGGCACTCAGGGTTTGGGCAACAGCAGCCTGGATTTAGATTTCAGAAGGGCTGGGATTGAGTTCTAGTTCTGCCACTAACCACCTGTCAGGCAGTCATTTTCTTCCTTATCTTGTGTCTCTGACAGAAAAATATCATTGCCTACAATGAAAATTGTAAAGAACTACTGAGAAATCATATCTTAAAGTTTTGTATAGACTCTCAAACACTGTGCAAATTTAAGTTGTCAAAAAATCCATGCCTGCCTTTGGGGACTTCACAATCTGATGGGCAGGTAAACACAGGTGCACACAGTATGAGAACAGTCTAAATTTAGTGCTGGGTGATAGGAACAAAGAGTAAATGCTGACCTTGTAACAGAAGGCTGGGTGATGGGGAAGGCAACAGGGAAAGGGCAGACCTCACATGGGCTTTAAAAAATGGGAAAACGAGCGGAGCAAACAGGCATTCAAGGCGGGGGAAAAGCAAAGGCGGGGCACTCTTCTACATGAGATCTGTTCCAAGTAGGTGCAAACCAGAGGTTGCACACTGCAGTAAATTAGAGTAATCCAACCTGCAGGTGGGTTTTGTTTGGACCACACTCTGTATTTGTTTACCATCATCTGGTGATTTAAAATGAAATTTTAAATTGATTTAAAAAATGAAAACATCCAGACTTCCTGTTCCTTTTAAAAGCCAGGAGACCTGGCCATACTGGGTTCATTTTCCCGGCCAGCAGCAATCCTCTGGAGCTTCTGTGAGTGTTCACATCACACTCACTACCTGCCACCTTTTCACCCAGTACACTTCACTCATTCCATTATCACCTGACCCATCAGCGTCTGAGCTCAAGACTCCCTGTGCAAACAAAGCTGTTTGGAAGGAATGCTCATGAAGGGAACTGTATGAGGGAGACACAGATCTCTGGGTACACTAAAGGAGAAATCTGAACTGGACCCAAGCTCTGCACCCTCCCGTCAGCCAGCACCCGGCTGCCACCCAGCCTGCTCCTGCACACCTGACATCTTTGCCCACAGTCATCGATGCGATCACTTTCTTTACCGCCTCCTTCTTCTTCTCCTTCTTGTCACTGTTGAGCTCTGCCTTCAGTTCGAAGATCTCCCCTAAGAAAAGCAGGCAGGCATGAGTGATCCATCCCCACCCTACCAGGGGACGATTCTGTCCCCAGACTCCCAAAGAACTGGAGGGAGGCAGAGGGCACTTTAGGCTCCTGGCCTCGGGTGTGATAGATGAAGTGAGGAGTGATAGTTATCAAGATGGAAGACTGGAGGCCACACTGCACCAAAGCAACGGGAACTGTGCAGGCTGCAAAGGTCCTGAGGGGGACAAAAAGCATATAAGCAGGGTCTGCTCAGCCAGACTGCAAAAAATGCAGAGGAAAGCAAAGTTCTCAGCTCCCTCACTGAACTTGAGGCTCTCAAGGCTGGGTGCTCAGAGACTCTGGGGAGAGGGAAGGATTCGATCCCACACGTAGTCTTTTCCTGTTTTCCTAGAACCTCAAGTTCAAACAGCTTGCTCAGGGTTTCACTTCCTGAGCCACAAGTGATTGCTCAGCTTGGAAAATCAGAATTCAGCTGTCCCATGAGGCCTCCAACATGTAATCAATTGTTCTTTAGAACTTGATAATAGAGAAAAAGGAAATGAGGAAGTAGGGTTGTTTTGGATGTGCCACAGAGAGCCAGTCAGGACCTCCTGCAGGTTAGGAGAGTCCCATGCCCTTCTCATTTCATCTTCATGCCAACTTCACAACCCATTTTACAGATGGCTGTAATAGGTTCAGTATTCTACACACAGCTTATAGATGGTAGGACCAGGTCTGTCCCCTCTAAGTCTGTTCTAAACCCCTCCCTATGGTTGGGCCTACCTCAGGACATTCCTTTTTGCCTCTTTGAACCTGTTTCCTGGTCTCTTGTCTCTCCCTTGACGGGGTGCTGAATTCTCTCATTTCACACTCAGACGTGAAACACTTGCTTGAAATGTTTGCTCGGTGCCTTGCTGGTGGTCTATGCTAAAGGTGGTGGCTGTTGTTATTTTGCCACTCAACCCTCTGTATTTGGACCCCTCTTTTGTAGAGTGAGAATCCTGGACTTCCTTTTCAAGTTACTTGAGGTAGAAGTTAAGCAGGAACTATTATGTGGAAAAAATTGCTGAGACAGTTGTAGGTGGATTTACAATGAAGAAAAGGGAAACTAGTAGGTTCTTTATCATGACTGGACAAGGCAATGCTCGGAAGAGAACTTGAGATGAAAGACAGTAAACATGATTAATTAAGAATACAGCACAGCCGGGCGTGGTGGCACATGTCTGTAATCCCAGCACTTGGGAGGTTGAGGCAGGAGGATTGCAAGTTCAAAGCCAGCCTCAGCAGCTTAGCAAGGCTCTAAGCAACTCAGTGAGACCCTGTCTCTAAATAAAATAGAAAATAGGGCTGGGGATGTAGCTCAGTGGTGTAGTGCCCCTGAGTTCAATCCCCAGTACCAAACAAACAAACAAACAAAAAAACAGTACAGTCCTGGGGCAAGGCCACACTAAGGATATTGCTCAATGGAGTCAGGAAGAATCTGCAGATTTGCAGTTCAAATTTATTAAGGAACATGTGCTTTTCTCCTGCAATAGAGTAAGGGGAGAGTTCCTGCAACAGAGTAAGGGGAGAGTTTCTGGTTGTTCTGGGATCCAACAAACCATGATGATCTTGACCCATGACTGTTCTGCAGGGCTGCCCTTGATTCACTCCAAGTCTGTGGCCAGATAAAGTACAACTGCCATTAAATGATGGGTCTAGGCCTGAGTCCTCTCAGGCTGACAGGTGACCCTGGAATCTGACTGCCTCTGAAATGTGTCCTTTCTCTACTGGGTCCCTAAATCAAGCCTATCTCCTCAATCACGTAAAAGACATTCAATTCTCTCTTCCCAAAGCTACTCCCCACCACTGCCAGGCTCAGTACCCATTAGATCTTATCAGAGCTGTGATCTTTGTCCTCCTGCTCCCTCCAATCCTTTATTAGAATCTGCTTTGGAACTTTCCTTGCTTAAAAACCATCACTGATAGTCTGGGGATATAGCTCAGTGGTAGAGTGCTTGCCTAGCATGTGCAAGGCCCTGGGTTGGATCTCCAGCACAGCACCACACACACACACACACACACACACAGACACACACACCCCCAACACCGATGTCCAATTTAAGATGTGAACCTAGGAATCTCTCTCTGGACACCCTCCCCAGAAGAAGAGCCCACCACTGATACTGTGATACATGCAGCATTAAGTTCACTGACTCCTGTGTGCCTCTCTGGCCTCTTTAAGCATGCTCCTCAGCAATGGAACTGCTTTCCTTTCCTGTTTGAGTCATGGGCAGGGCATTTACTCCCTCCCCTTCCCACACCCTTTTTCACCTGGAGTTCTTCCACAGCTTTCTGCACCCCCACCCTTTAGTGTGGCTCCTACTTAAGAGACTGTCTTCCCAGTTCAACCTCAAGCAAGGCAGCTCCCAGACTACCTCTTTCACTGCACATGGGAGGTGCTCAATAAAAACCAGCAAGTATATAGTTTCAGCTTTTAGGCTGAGGTGGGGAGGATCACTTAAGCCCAGGACTTCAAAGTTAGCCTGGGCAACATAGTGAGATCCTGTCTCTTACAACAAAACAGAACAGACTGGACCAATAAATAAAATGCCTGCTAAGGGGCAGAATTTAGGACCTGGCTCAGGTGATTACTATTTGGTTAGCAGGCTGTGTATCAATCTCACTTGGAAGGAAGGTGTGGGGGAAGGAAGGGCCAGCCAGAGAGAGGCTTAAAGGGCTAAAGCACACTTGCTAGCCACAACATCCTCCATTTCCTTAAAACAGGAGGAAAACACCCCCAACAATATAAGCCTAACAGCACATTTTAGTGCAGCAACTCCACTGCCTTAATAATGAGTCATTAGAACTGTTGGGAAATGTTTATGACAACATCAAATGAAAAACAGGATGGAACTCTGGTTACAACAATGGAAAACATGTGCCCATGCATGGATAATGACCAGACATAAAGCACGACCCCGACCCAAGTGGGATTGCTGATAGGATTGTGTGCCCCCCCACCAGAAGGAAAATAAAAACAATATTTAAATATGTTAATACCTGGAGTTAATGCCCTTTCCTTCCTGAGTTCGAAAAGGAGCAATCAATTTTTAACACCATCAGCAATTCAATTTTCTGAATCTACAGGTAAAGAAATTCTAGGCCACTCCCACCAGAACCTTCAGGCCTCCACCCCTCCCTGGTTCCCCAGCCCCCCAGATAGCAAGCAGAAGGGTCAGGCAGGCAAAGAGTAGGACAGACCCATGATGAAACACACAATACCTTTCTTGGTCGTGGTGAAATATTTTGAGTCTGTCATTTTGGTCCCTTATCTGTGGTCACACTCTGCAAGACAGAAAAGAGGGGTGATTCTGAGCTGCGTTCCATTCCATTTTTAGCTAGGGAGTATGGGGAAGGAGGAAGAAGGGAAGGATCCAGCACACATGCAGTAGGGGAAGATGGCTGCTGATTCTCTCTCTTGCAGTAGCAAGGACTGACTAAGTACATACTAAGCACATGTGCTCCACCACAGCCCCAGACCTTTTTAGTTTATTTTGAGACAAGGTCTAAATAAGTTGTCCAGGCTGGCCTGGGACTTGTGATTTCCCTGCCTCAGCTTCCTGAGTCAGGAACAGCTCCTTGCTGTTGCTGAAGCTGGCTTTGAACTCGAGATCCTCCTGCCTCAGCCTCCCGAGTCACTGGGATTAATTACGGTTATGCGTCACTGCGCCTGGTTCTTTTTTCTTCTTCTTCTTTTTTTTTTCTTTGGAACCAGGGATTGAACTCAGGGACACTCGGCCACTGAGCCACATCCCCAGCCCTATTTTTTATTTTATTTAGAGACAGGGTTTCACTGAGTTGCTTAGGGCCTCGCTAAGTTGCTGAAGCTGGCTTTGAACTCACAATCCTCCTGACTCAGCCTCCCAAGTCGCTTGGATTACAGGTGTGCGCCACCATGCCTGGCTTTCTTCTTTTTGATAGAGCTTTATAGTCATATAGTAGTTTGGTTCATTCTGATAAATCATACATGCATGGAATTTGATTCTGGTTCATGATTCCCCTCTTTTCCCTCCTTCATTCTCCTTCCTCTACTACACTTCCTTTCACTTATGTATTTATTTCTATTTGGTTCTTTTTACTCTAAAGGTGAAATTCCCTGTGGTGTATTTATATATGCACATAATTTTTAAGGAATTCCTTCTGCATCGCCTTCCCTTTCCCACCCTTCTATTCTATCCCACCGATCTATCCTCGGGATCTCCTTCTTCTACATTACTGATCTTCCCTTTATCTTTAATGATAACCTCTCTTCCCTCCCCCGCTTTCCTTTATTTTACTTTAGCTTCCACATATGAGAGAAAACATTCAACTTTTGAGTTTCTGAGTTGGCTTATTTCACTTTGCATGATATTTTCCTTTTCCATCCATTTACTGGCAAATGCTGTAATTTCTTTTTTTTTTAATGGCTGAGTAGAACTCCATTGTGTGTGCCTGTGCATGTATCACAGTTTCTTAATCTATTCATCTATTGACAGGCACCTTTGTTGATTCCATAATTTAGCTGGTGTGAATTGTGCTGCTATAAACACTGAGGTGGCTGTATCACTATAATCTGCTGATTTAGGTCTTCCAGGAAAATACCAAGGGGTGAGACAACCCAGCCAGTGTTAAATGCTTCATACAGGTTAACTCATCCAGCCCCCTTGCGGGATACTACCATTACCCAATACATGAAAATAAACTTGGGAAAGGCCAAATTTAAGAAGCTAGGGAGGAGCTGGCACACACCTGTAATCCCAGCAGCTGGGAAACAGGAGGATTGCAAGTCCAAAGCCAGTCAGAGCAACTTAGTAAGGCCCTAAGCAACTAAGTAAGACTCTCTCAAAATATTAAATAAAAAGGGCTGGGGATGTGGCTCAGTGGTTAAGTGCCCCTGGGTAACATCTCAAATGCCTCTCCCCAGAACCCCCCAAATAAAGAAGCTGGGGAGGATTTTTCTCTCCATGACTTTCCCCAAACTTCTAAATCAGTAAAATATATTATTCATTTCTGGAAAGGGGTAGAACCTACAGACATTATTCAACAGCGTTCTCCAAGTCTATCTGGCCAGTTTTCTTACAGAATCTCTCAGGACGTCTCAGTGCAGAACTGACAGTGCAAAGTTCTGTTATAAGACAACAGGACAAGCCAAGCACCACAGCTTCCTCATTCACTCAAATATTTTCTGAACATCTATTATATACCCAAATATTTCCTTACTTTTTTCTTTCATGTTTGAGGATTGAACCCAGGGCCTTATGCAAGCTAGCCAAGCACACTCTCAGCCTTCTTGACAAATAAATGAAACATAAAAAAAGCTTTCCAGCAGCCAAGTCACTCTGAGTACATGACAGAGGCTTCTGGGATTGTTCTGAGATTAAGAAGTGATCATTAAAAAAAACCCAAAAAACAAAAAAACAAAAAAAAAACAGTGGTTGCCCTATTTCAGGGGAACAAAAAAAGGTGATCATTTACTGAGTCCCTGTTGAAAGCCAGGGGTTTATAGACATTATCTCATTTAATCCTACTAACAGGGTAATGGCTTTTAACACCACTTCACAAATGAGAAATAAGGCTCCAGAATGTCATGTAACTTGCTCAAGGTCACATGGCTACGTGGCTAGGCTAGGAGACCATCCCTGGTCTACCTGAGCTCAATGCTTTGTCTCATCAATGAAAGAATTCTGCTTTGCTCATCTGAGAGGGAGGACAGAGCCCTGACAGTGACTAAGGACTCAGTACAAAAAAAATCCAAGAAACTTCCAAAGGTAACCTTCTAATCTACCTATTGTTGTTTGCTGTTGTATAGAAAGCACAAAATCCAACAACATTAAATGGAGAAAACTCACTTGACTTTGTCCCCTCTGTTGCCTCTATGGAAGGAACTCAAATATGTAGCCCACAAACATTTCCTTTCCATTCATTACTAAGAAGGGACAACATGAAAGGTAATGGTGTGCTGGATGTGAGGGATAACGGATCATTTCATAGCCTCTAAAAACCAAGCCAAAGCAGCTGCTCGCCAGCCCAACTGTATTTTTCCAGGCTCAGCTTGTACTTATAGTAGAAAGGCAATGGAGATGTCCTCCAGCTGAGAATTTGTTTCAGCAATCAACGGGAAACAAGTACGTACGGACTATCTCAGGGTTGCCTTAAATCCTCTGTGGACACCTTTAGAATACCAGGATAAAGGTTTTGCTGACAAAGTGGTATAAAGAAAAAAGACACAATTCTACTCTCCTCTTGCTCTGCACAGTTGGAAGAGGATGATGTCCCTTTTCCGTGGGAGCTGCAGGAAAGAGCAGAAGAGTCCGTCACACCAGATGATGCAAGTCCCCCAGTGAGGCCTCTACCTTGCTGGTCTTCACATTATGAGCCAGGGCTGTAGACAGATCCACAGAGGACACACATGGGCCTACCTCACAGCACCATCCACCTTCCCCTCTGTGCCTGGCCCAGGCCTCTACATAAGGCAAGTGTTCAACTGACAGTTGTTGAAAAAGGGGCCATTAGAAATCCCAGGGGTTGGGCTGGGGTTGTGGTTCAGTGGAAGAGCACTTGCCTAGCATGTGTGAGGCACTGGGTTCAATCCTCAGCACCACATATAAATAAAATAAAGGTCACTTGACAACTAAAAAACTATTAAAAAAAAAAAGAAAAAGAAATCAGGGGGGCAGGAGCTGGGATTGTGGCTCAGTGGTAGAGTGCTTGCCTAGCATGCATGAGGCACTGGGTTCAATTCTGAGTACCACATATAAATAAAAAAATAAAATAAAATGTCCATCAACAACCAAAAAATATTAAAAAAAAAAAAAAAAAAGAGAGAGATACCAGGGAAGCCCAGCCCACTTTCTGACAGCTGTTATGTAACACTCAGTATTTGTTTCCAAGAAGAATTTACATTAAACATCTCCCCACCAGCTGACTAAGCTGTTTTATCAGAGAAACCTCACTAACCTAGAGGTTCTTCTGGAGCTCTGAGAAAGAGCAGATAAAAAAAGATAATGGATTTTCTGCTATACAATAAGGGGCTGCATGCCTGAAGTCACAGATTTGAGTGTACAACTGGCAAAAGTGTCTAAAACAAGGGAGTGCTCTGTTCCTCAAAGACTGAAACAAGTCTAAGAGGGATAATTGATGGCAAAGAGACACAGAAAGTAACAAACACATAAACCACTCCAGCATGGAATCTAGAAGGGAGTAAAAGTGAACAAAACAAAAATTCTTAGAAGTCTAATGCTGGGGCTGCTCAGGCATTAGTTCTTCTCCAGCAGAGGAGACTGTCAGGGGCTTTCCTTCATCTGAAACATAACATCTGGGGCAGACTGGTGTTGATGAAACTGATCAGGAGGAAGAAGTAGTAAGACAGTCCCTCCCTCCCTCCCTCCCTTTCTTCCTTCCTTCTTTTCTGTCTCAATAGGATCTCACCAAATTGATCAGGCTGGCCTCAAACTTGTGATCCCCCTGACTCAAATGCCTAAACAACTGGAATTACAGGTGTGCACTATTTTTCTGGGTTCTGCTTTTCCTTTTAATGATTTAAAAATAGGCAAAATCCTTCTGGGATGGTGGCACATGCCAGTAATCCCAGCTGCTTGGGAGGCAGAGGCAGGAGGACTGCCAAATTCAAGACCAGCTTGGGCAACTTAGGGAGACCTTGACTCAAAAAAAAAAAAAAATTAAAAAATAAAAAAAAAAAAAAAAAAAAAAAAAAAAAAGGCTGGAGGTGTAGCTCAGTGGTAGAGCACCCTTGGACTCAATCCCCAGGGCTGCAAAAGTGGAAAAAAAAAAAAAGTAGAATCTAGGCATGGTGGCAAGCAACTCTAGTGGCAGCTACTCAGAAGGAGTCTGAGATGGGAGGGTCCAGGAAAAACTTCTATGTTGGTGAGGTTACTCTGATAAAATAACTTCATATATGTCATGAGTTTAGGAATTTGAGAACAGCCAGGCATCAGACTGAGACCCTGTTTTAAAAAAATAATTCAAAAAAAGTGCTGATAGTCTTGCAGTTGAGTTTTTGGTGACACTCTTCCTTTTATAGGTGTTAAGCAACAAACTAATCAAAAACTTGAACTGCTCTCTAATGTGCTGGAGCACTTCTGATGCTTATTTCTGCAGTATCTATTTTGCAGATCCTTCTGCAGAGGGCCCCGTGGGACTAATGATGCTGAAATGGTATCCCTCTGAAGTTGATCATACAGAGGAAATTAGAGGAGGAAGGGAATGCTGGGGAAAGCAAAAATGCTTTAGAAAGCCACCCCAAGGTGCAGATTTAAAAAAACCAAAACACCTCACTGAGAGCTCAGCCACAACTTGGTGATTTACTGAGGAGGGTTGTCTTCTCATGGCCTTTCTCTATTACAGGCTTCCTCACAGTGTTCCTCTTAGATACCTGTATAAGGAGATTTTGCATTCTCTCGGCAGGAATGGAAAAACCCCCATAGTTCAGTCCTGAGGAGCTAGGACTTGCAGATGCCATGGGAAAGATATACTTTTCCTGGCAATGCCAAGCTGTCACCATGGAGGCCAAAGGAGCTAAGACCTAGCTCTTTTGTACAATCCCCCACACTCTGCTGATTACTGAGAATTGAACCCAGGGGTGCTTCACCAGTGAGCTACATTCCCAGTGCTTTTTAAATTTTGAGGCAGACTTTTGTTAGGTTGGCAAGGTTGACCTTGAACTTGCAATGCCTCTGCCTTGGCCTCCCAAGTAGCTGGGCTTACAGGTACTGTGTCACCATGCCCCACATTCTTTGACAAATCTGATCAGGAACACAGGCTACATTTGAAAGCAGTGGCAATTTGGGCAAGAAAAAGCTAAAGGTTTGGAATTCTGTCTTTGGAAATAGCAGGGAACATTTAAAAAAGCAGTAATTAAAGGGAATTTTTGGCTAGAAACTGCTTTGGGCAGTATGATGAGTCACTTGTGCTAAGACAACAGCATTCTGGGCTGGGATCCCCCTCAATTTTAGCATTTGCAAGCCAAAGAATACCTCAAAGGAATAGCAAAGGCAAAATTTAAAAAGAGGCACTCCTGGAACAACTGGTTTTGCCCTTGAGGAGCCACTGCTGCTGTCCCTACCTCAAGCTTACCTTCCCACACTCACAGATTATGATTTGAAACCACAACTCCTTTTAAAATAGGGAGGTGGCCAGGCATGATGGTACACGCCTATAATCCCATTTACTTGGGAAGCTAAGGAAGAAGGATCACAAATTCAAGGCCAGCCTCAGCAACAGAGTGAGACCTTGTCCCAAAATAAAAAATAAAAAGGGCTGGGGATATAGCTGAGTGGTAAAATACCCAGGGGTTCAAGCCCCAGTACCAAAAAATAAATAAAAATTTTTAAATTGAAAAAAAAAATGGAGAGATCACCACCTGTTGTTCTGTTAGTTCACGTATTTCTTCTGACAGAGGATAATGTGAGAGTAAACGCTCACTGACAAGAATAAGTGTAAATAAGGGCTGGAGTATAATTCAGCAGCGGAGTACATGCTTGTCAGAGGTAAAGACCTGGGTTTGATTCCCAGTACCAAATAAAAAGAATAAATGTAAACACAATAAATATCATGGAATTTCATTTGTATGAAGTTCTAGAATAAGCAGAAGAGGCAAAACTAAGCTACGGTGATAGAAATCAGATCAGTGGATGGTGATCTGGAAGGGTGCCCAAAAGCCTCTGGAGGTCATGGAAATGATCCCCATCCTGATGCAGACACTGGTCACACTGTACACCTAAGAGTTGAGTACTTCACTTGGTGTGGCTCATATAAACATTAAAAAATGTTTTATTTTAAAAAATAACAAAATCCAAAGTTAGAGAAGGAAAAGGGAGAATGGAACATTATATAATCTAGAGAAAATAAAACCTTTTCTGAGAGTGGCATAAAGATCCATGAATTCAATTACATGAAAATTGAGTTTTTGTGGGTGGCCAAGACCGTAACAAAATTACAAAAGACAAATGACAAACACATGAAAACTACATCACACTGCAAAGTCTATTTTCATTAATATATGAAAAGAACTACAAATAGGAGAATGGTAAAGGATGTGGACAGTTCACAGAAAACGAAATATAATGGTTCACACTCACAATAAGAGAATCAGAAATTACAATGAAATACCACCAATACCATAGCTGCTGGACTGATAAAGACCCAAAAGTCTGATAACACCCCATGGTGGTATGGATGTGGGGAAACAGGCATCCCCATTTGATGCCAGTGAGAGATTAAAGTGTTACAATCCATGAAGCAATCTGGCAACAGCTATCAAAACTGCAAATGTGGGCTGGGGTTGTGGCTCAGTGGTAGAGCACTTTGCCCAAGGTACTGGGCTCGATTCTCAGCACCACATAAAAACAAATAAATAAAACAAAGATATTGTGGCCATCTACAATTGGAAAAAAAAAACCAAAAACCCTGCAAATATATGTACCCTTTGATCCAGCAGTTCTGCTTCTAGAACTTTAGATGTAAAAAAAAACTATGTGGACATAAAATTACTCATGCAGCATCCTTTGTAATAGGAAAATACCTTAAATGTCCATCAACACAACTGGGCAACTGAAGGAAAACTATGCAATTATGAAAAAGAACTAGGCAGCTAGGTGTACATGCATTTTTTATGCATCTCTCTCCAAGATAAAAAAAAACAAAATATGAAACTAATGTACTATGCTACCATTTCTGTTTTTAAAATGTGAATTTTATTTTTGAACTGGGGATTGAACTCAGGGGCACTCAGCCACTGAACCACATCCCCAGCCCTATTTTGTATTTTATTTAGAGACAGGGTCTCACTGAGTTGCTTAGGGCCTCGCTAAGTTGCTGAGGCTAGCTTTGAACTCACGATCCTCCTGACTCAGCCTCCTGAGTCGCTTGGATTACAGGCGTGCGAAAATGTGAATATTAATGAAACATAAATACCAAATGTTTACAAATGCACAGACTATCTTTAAGAGCACAAACAAGACAAGTTAATAGTGGTTTCCTTCAGTAAGGAAGCCGGATGACTGAGGAATGGTGAGAGACTGACTTTGATCATTTACATTTTGATAACTTGTAAATTTTGTCCTGTGTACATGTATTACCTGTTTTAAACATAAAGCAGTTATTAGAAAAAAATAATACAACTACTGAAAACACTCTTCCCACCCTGTGTACATTCTTGTATCAGTGTAAGCTCTACTGCCCCAGAGGAGCCTCTTTTGCATCCAAAAGGCCTGAGGCCTCTCAACATTAGACTCAATTATGTCCCAGACTTCACTGCCCTCCACATGCCTTTAATGTGGGACCTGTTTAATGGTGTCAACGCAGTGAGTGGCACTTTGCATGGCACAGTTCAGAAGCTCACCAAAGATTTACTGACACAATGAATGAAAAGATGGGTTCTAGAGAAGCTAAAAACCAAGGGCCCATAACAGATCAAGACGAGACTTCTGTGACAAGTGCCAGACAGTGAGAACTGGGGCAGACCCAGAACACACAGCTTTGCAGTTAACTTTCAACAAAAATCACAAGGTTGAGCCAATGCCAAGATGACTGCCAGGAAGTCTGGCTTTGCTACCAAGAGCTGAGAGACCCTGAGTAAATCCCCCATCACTGGGCCTTACTTTTTCCAACTGTCAAATGAAAATTCAAGCAGATCAATGGCTTTTCAAGTCCATCCCCACTCTTGTCTAGAACAGAAAGAAGTGTAACTATTCTGGCTGAAGTACAGCTGGGGAGCCGAAAGCGTGGGCTCATTCCACTATGCCCACACCTTCCCCTCCTCATCATGAGCCCTTCATACAACCCATGGTTCCATGGCACAAAGTTTGAAAACAAGTCCATTAAATGACAGACAGAAATCCTCCTACATTTCATACGCTACAATTCTCTATCATTGAGGAAACCCATTTCCCTACCAATGGGTGTTCTTTCCAGGTATTAAACAAGAGGAAGTGGAGCATGATCATTCTAAGAACATGACATAAGACATTTCCAATGGGACAAAAGAGAACAAGTTCAGCTTACAGCCAGACCAGTAAATCTCTCTCTCTCTCTTTTTTTTTTTTTGGTATCAGGGGTTGAACCCAGGGATGCTCAACCACTGAGCCACATCCCAGCCCATTTTATTTTTCATTCTGAGACAGGGTCTCATTGAGTTGCTCAGGGCCTCGTTAAGTTGCTGAGGCTGGCTCTGAACTTAGATCCTGCCTCGGTCTCCCAAGCCACTGGGATTATAGGTATGCACCACTGTACCTGGCAGGGCCAGTAAATCTTACTGGGTCTTTGGTAGGAAGGAAAACAGTAACAAGTCAAGCAGGAAAGTGTTCTGATTCCCCTCAAAGCCAGACAACAGCTTACTCTGTGCCGTGTCCTGATCATGCACTGCCGTGGAGCTTTCAGTTTGACAGAGATGAGTCTGCTCGCCCCTCACGTGTCTGACAGTACCCTTTTATTTTTTCTCAAAGGTACTGATTCCTGTCAGAGCAGCCCATGCCCTGCAAGCAAATGAGAAGTGTGAGGATGGCCATGCTTGCACCTGCAGTGTATGCCATCAGCACTCAGTGAACCAATCAGACAGCCCATTGGTGCTATGAGATCAGCCAGAGAAGCAGGCTTAGGAAAAGAGGGAAGAGACAATTAGACAAGGTCTGATCTAGCTGCATGACCCATCTCTGAATGCAAGAAAATTCAGGCCGGGATCTCTGAAGGCCTGTGTTGGTGGCTCCCATGATTAAACCCTTCCCTGATGAACAGCTGTTCAGAAATCTGCTCCAAGGAGCATGGTGTCCAAGGGCATTCAAGACTATGTTAGGAAAAGGTGAATAAAAGGGACAAGAGTGGTGTTACCATTTCTTCTTCACCTGGAACAGGAAAGCCACATTTTGATCATCCTAATGTTCTGCTCTTTCACTTCTTTCTCAGGGACAGAGAAAGATTCATCTCACAAATAGTCCCCTACCCTTTCCCATGCCCTGATCGTGTTCCTGCCCCATGGAGCTTAGAGTTTGATGGAGATGAAAAGTCTACTCAACCCCCTGCCCCCAACTGTCTGACAGTATCCTTTTATTTTATTTTTTTTATGTTTTAGGGTACTGGGGATTGAAATCAGGGACATGCAACCACTGAACCACATCCCCAGCCCTGTACTTTCATTGTTTTTTAGAGACAGGATCTCACTGAGTTGCTTAGTGCCTCCCTGTTGCTGAGGCTGCCTTTGAACTCTCGATCTTTCTGTCTCAGTCTCCTGAGCCACTGGGATTACAGTCATGTGTCACTGTGCCCGGCTATATCCTTTTATTTATTTATTTTTTGCAATGCTAAGGATGGAACCCAGGACCTCACACATGCTAGGCAAGTGCTCTACCACTGAGCTATAGCCCCAGCCCAACAGTCTCTTAAAAAGGAAAAGCGTCCTCCAGTAAGTCCTAAAGTTTACTTTATAGACAGGGAAACAGGTAAGACCAACTTGAAGATTAAAAGATGAGTCAGCAACTAGATTCAGACTTTCTCTGAGACCATGTGGCCACCAAACTCAGTCTCTTTCAAGTCAGTTCAGTAACTATGAAAAGATAAGCTGTGTGCTTCTTCAGGCTCAGCATGAAAGTCAGAACAAACGTGGCAGTGGCAGCAGGGCAAATGTGCAGGGGCACCATGGGCCAGACACTAGGTAAAGAGCTTTAGATTTAGTTCTCACAATAATCTGTGAAAAAGGTTTTAATAATATCATAGGTTCACAGATGAGGCAACTGAAACCCAGAGAGGTCAATGCCTTTTTTTTTTTGAGTCACAGCTAGAACATGGTAGCGCCAAAACTTTCCACCACTGCCCCACGATGTGATCATGTGTCCTAATCTATCCAGGGAGATGACAACTCCTCTCCAAATGAAGCCCTGGCAGAAACACACACGCTCCAAGCTAAAGGGTATGTGAAATGGATTGCCGCATATCCCTACAGAGTACCTCAGATGTTGAATAGATGGTTATTTTAAGGCCAGCCCAGCTACCTTGGACAACAGGAACATCAAGTTTGGTAACATGCCTAGTGAAAGCCTGTTGAGAAGAGCTTGCCAAGTTATGGGTCTCCTAGGATTTAGATGAAAACTGATTAATCAAAATCAATCTCATGAGGCCCACTAGCAATTAAAGGCCTCAAAATGAAAAGGAACCAAAGGCAGACAAATGCCACATGTAAGCAAAGGTTCTTATCTCAACATTAAGTCTCTAATACCTCATTCTATTAGTTGCCAGTTATCAACTAATCTATAAGTAGTGATGTGTGGAAAGGTCTGCTGCCAAGAAAAAGGAAAGTTCCTCCGGATTTGGAAAAAAATTCGTGAGCTCACCTTCTGAACAACAGTTAATCAAGACAAGGCAAAAGGGGACAAAAACTACAGAATGAGGCTTGGGATCTGTTTTTTCCCACTTATACCATGGAACACTTTCTGGAGCATTGTCCATTTTCATGGCCGTCTATCAGCAAGTATAATGTAGAATGCCACCTGCTGCACACCAGGGACTGTGCCCCATCCAGGAGCACACCGTAAATAAGGGACAGTCTTTTCCCATGGGGCTTTTTTTTTTTTTTTTTTTTGGAACCAGGGATTGAACTCAGGGACACTCAGCCACTGAGCCACATCCCCAGCCCTATTTTGTATTTTATTTAGAGACAGGGTCTCACTGAGTTGCTTACGGCCTCGCTAAGTTGCTGAGGCTGGCTTTGAACTCGCGATCCTCCTGACTCAGCCTCCCAAGTCGCTTGGATTACAGGTGTGTGCCACCACGCCCGGCTCCCATGGAGCTTTTATAGATTCAGAGGCCAGGGAAAGGACTGCAGATGAATAACAAAGTGATTCTTCCCTCCAGGTAACTGCCACCAAAGCTCAGAGGAGAAGTGTTCTGAGACAGGTGGAGTATCTCAGAAGCTCTCTTTGATGAAGAAGGGCTTGACTGAACATGGAAAGACAGATTAGACTTAGAAAGGAAGGAGCTGGGAGACAGAGAAGATCCACCAGATCATAGCATAACAAGAGAGGGAAATGAGAACAGCAGAGTCATTGCCAGTGCTGGCTGGGAGCAGGCTCCACACTGAGTAATTTACAGCCTCTGTCTCACTGCATTCTAACGATAATTCACTTAAAAGTAGGGGATTAGGGACACTGGAGAGGGGTGGCACATCCAAGGTCCAAACTTGTGTGTTCAGAACTCTTTGAGACTTCCTGCCTGGTTGGAGGAAAGACTGGAAAGAGGGAAAGGAACAGAGAAGGTTAGATAAAGAAGGATGAGATTCAAGGGTGTACTGGACCCTGCCAGCAGAAGATGAAGAATTATTGTCAAATGACAAGTCTCCTAGTGATAGGCTTTTGACAATATTGATCATTCCCTCCTCCCTGAAACATTTTGTGCCTTTAAATTCCAGGAAGCCATACTCTCTGCTTTCCCTCTTACCACACTATCCATTCCTTCTCAGTTTCCTTTGCTCCTTCCTCCTCTTCCTCTCTTTCAACAGGGTTCAGGCCTACTAACTCTTCTCTTCTCCATCCACACTATTTCGCCTCTTTGGTGAGCTCATCCTGCATCAGAGCTTAAGTGTCATCCTCATGTGGACAACTCACAACTTTATATTCCCTGGTCCAACCTCTCCCTGAGTGCCAGGTTTCTACTTACAAACCATCTAACCGACTTCTAATGTATATATGACTAGCAGGCAGGTCAAACTGACCACGATAAAAACTGACCTCCGGCCTCCTTCCCTCCCCAACAGGTTCATCTTGCAGTCTTCATCATCCAGTTACTGCTAACAGGTTCTCAGACTGAAAACATCATTTACCTTAGACAACATACTGTCTTTCACACCCCACATCTCACCTGTCAGCAAATCCTCCATGAAGTGGCTTCTCACTAGTTCCATCACTACAACCTGCCCCAGGTCACCATCACCTCCCATTGAGATTGCTACCAATGCTGTATCTACATAGTTCCTGACAAGCCAGAATGATTCTCTTACCATCTAAGACAATGACACTCCTCTGCTCCAATCGTCACAGCTCCCTATCTTACTCAGAATAAAAGCCCAAATCCCTACCATGGCTGGATGAGCTGCACCCCCCAACCCCAACATTTCCTCTTTGAATTCTTCTCTCCCTTGCTTCCTCAGCTACAGCGACATGAGCTTCTGTGCTGATCCTTGAACACAACAGGCATGTTTCCACTGCAGGGCCTTTGCATAAGCTCTTCACTTTATCAGGAAGCTCTTTTCCCAGATAAGACTATGGCTCAGATCCTTACCTCCTTTTAACTCTTGGCTTAAATATCACCATCTCATTGAGACGTTTTCTGATCACTTTATTTAAAATTGCATACCCCTCCAACCAATCCCCATTATTTCCCAATTCTCTTTCCTCCCCCTCCCCCTTCAAAGTACTTATCACCTACATATTATAAAATGCAGTTAGTATTTTTCTCCCTGGAAAATATAAATTCCATGAGAGTGAGGATTTTATTTGTTTTGTTCACTACTGTTTTTCTACCTGTCATCTGTATACCAGGCAAAGAATAGGTGTTCAATAAATATTTTAATGACTAGTGTTCAATTCTCAGAACATGTTCTGTTCTCAGAAATTTCATGTTCTGTAAACCAACTTAGCTGGACTGGGTCAGCCAGGATCAAGGATACATCTACTCTGGCTGTCAAGCTATTTTGACCATATCAGAATTGAAAATGCCACCCCCCCAGCAAATTTTACAGTCAGTAAATGGAAAGTAAGAGTATAAATGATAAGAGAGAGAAGAAAGGGCAAAGGGTAGAAGAGCAGATGGCAACATCTAAAATGGGAGAAACGTTCAGGCCACTTCCTTCAGTGAAGCCAGGTAGCTGTCACCTGCTCCCACAAGCTTCTACAGGCTCAGAGAGCAAGCAGACTATGGAAGGTAGCAGGCTCCGACAGTCCCTCCTCCCAGCATAGCCCTCCAGGCCCACAGGCGTTCTGTGTTCCTTTAAGTGCCACATTCTCACTGCCTCTGCACTTGCTGATCCTCCTGCCTGGATTATCCTTTCCTGCTCTAGCATGGCTGCACAAACTTAGCCTTCACATCTCAGCAAAGTTGACCTCACTTCAGACACCTTCCTTGCATCTGCTGTTAAGAAGGTATTTCTCTGCCCACCCTCAAGGATTCTTATACATTTTCCACACATTAACTAAGTGCCTGCCACGATCGAGAAGCTGCTGTACACACTGGGGATGCCAGCAGTGAAGGAAACTAAAATGCTTCCCTTCAGAGGTTTATTTACATCCTAATGGAGAAGAGAGACTATAAGCGAGATAAACAAGTGAATTATGTAGTATCTCAGAGAGTGACAAGTGCATTGATAGGAAGGAGGATAGGAAGCATGGAGGGAAGGGAGGGGAGGTTGAAATTTAACTAGGGTGGCCACAGAAGACCTCCTTGAGAAGGTGACCAGTGCATTATGGTGGGTGGGAGTCTTCCAGGCAAAATAAATAGCTAGAGGTTGGGGATGTAACTCAGTGGCAGAACACTTGCCTAGCATATGAGGTGCTGGGTTTGATTCCCAGCATTGCAACAAAGGGAAGAAAATAAAAAATGCCAGGGTAAAGGAGTGTGCCTGGCATGTCTGAGACAAATACGGCTAAGGGAGCAATGAGGGCAGCAGTGGGTTATCACGTCAGAGGGGAATACGGGGGCTCTATGGTCAAGGTCAAGACTCTGGCTGTTACTGAGGGACCTGGAGGGTTCTGAGCAGAGAAGCCCTGAGATCTAACTTACATTTTAACAGGCTCTGCCTGCTGTGCCTTTTTGTTTTCTCTTATAGCTTATCATTTTCCTAATCATTGCATTTTTCCCCCTATTTGTACTCCACCCGCAATGAGAAAGCAACCTGATGGCAGAAACTATGGCTTGATTACCTATCAGCACAGTCTAGTGCCAGGCTCTAGCAGGTCTCAAAAAACACTGAATGAATGAATGAGAGTTGGACTTATGAAGTCTCTGTTCTCAGTGTCTCAACACCCAACAACTAATCCTTCAAGATTAAAAAATGAAGATGACAGAAGCAGACCCAACAACTGACTATTCTCAAACTGTCATTCCACCCTCAATGTGCTTAAGATCCTAAAAGCAGTGAGGTGTGGCTTAAAAAAACCTGCCACTCAAATCTACTTTTCTATTCTACTATAGAACTCAGCTGTTGAACTGCTGAAATAAAACACTGAAGGCTTAGTTTAAAGCTTTTGAGACCTGACTTCCAAATCTACCATTTTGTAGCTTAGTGTCCACTGGGAAGATAGATGGAGATCAATGACTAAGGCATGTTGGTTGATGATGAACTCTAGAACTTCTGGAGTCAACCAGTGACACTCTTAGCTTATTTAGAAAGGGCCTCCCAACTTAGAGACCCTCCTGGAAGAAGTCAAACCCAAGGTTAAAGACAAGAAGATCACGATGCTCTGGAGTCTAGAACCACAGACAAGTCCCTCAGTTCTACAATCTAATGGGCTAAAATAAGACAACACATACAAAACCCTTGAAGTGCCCAGCACACTAAAGGGGCTAGACAAATGTTAGTCACTATTAATACTACATAGGGGGAGTGTTTACCCTTTCCCTGGGGACCTGAGGAACTCTGATGGCTGGTGGTGGCAATGATAGTTCAAGACTAGTTAATGCCACTAACTAATCATATTTTTTTTCATTCCCCCAGGATGATATGACGATGGACAGGACATCACCCAGAAAGTGCTTTGGATTCCACAGAAGTCAAGAAACTCTAACAAGTCAATGTATATTCATTCACTAAACATTTGTGGTGCACTGACTCTGTACCAGACAGGTGCTGGAGACACAACACAGTTAAGACAAGCTCTTGTGAAGGATTGAAAATATTTTTTTCTAAAAAGACATCCAAGTGAACAGACACTCACACCCACTGTGTCACCCATTGTGATCACAGGACATCCAGAAGGGGCATCTAACTCAGGCCTGCAGGGTGGAGGTAATGATCAGAAGAGCAGCAGCAAGTAGTGCTCCAGTCACAGAGGTTTGGTGAAGGGAGCAGGAAAATGGTGTTCAGACAGAGAAGGAAGAGTACGAAGCAAAGGCAGAAAGCTGTAAAGAAGTATGTATACGTGACAAGCAGCTTGGGAGGGAGAAGTATGGAGTAGGAGGGATGAGTAGGGACAGCCAGGCAGGAGTCAGAGCCCAAAAGATCTAGAATGCCAAGCTAAGGAATGTGAAGTTTAGCCTGAGGGCAATGAGGAACCACTGATGGATTTTCAAGAGAAATTTTTCTTTTTTAAAGGATTCCCCAAATGCTCAGGGGATATCTTCTTTCTGAAGTATTTACTCTTCTCTGTGAGAAGGGATAAAGAGCAAAAAATCTCTTCTGGTTTGTGATAATAAAAATGATCCTGTCCACAAAAAAAGACCTTCAAGGAATAGTTGCCCCTCAATCTTCAGAAACAGAGCAAAGGCCAGGTGCAGTGGCACAGACCCGTAATCCAGCAGCTGCTCAGGAGGCTAAGGCAGAAGGACTGCAAGTTCAAAGCCAGCCTCTGCAATTTTGCAAGGCCCTAAGCAACTTAAAGAGACCCTGTATGAAAATAGAACATTTTTTAAAAAGGGGCTAGAGATGTGGTTCAGTGTTAAGCACTCCCAGGTTCAATCCCAGTTAAAAAAAAAATTTAAAAAAAAAGGAAAGGAAAAGAAAAAAGAAAAGTGATAGAGCAGAACATAAAACCACACGCAAGCCATGCTTGCTTACTGTCAGCACATCACACTTTGATGCCAGACTTGAAGGTTTTCTGGGAAGTAAGCAGTTTAGACATGCAAGTTTTGAGGACGGCTAGAAAAAGATCAAAGTCCAGGGTCAGACTCTGAAGGACCAACAAACTGAACTTGTTCTGAAATACTTTTAGGAAGTGAAAGACGAGTGAAAGAAGTCCTAAGTACATAAAGATCTCTGTTTACAGAAGGAAGGAACACCCCACAATCCAGGGTAGACAGTCTTCCTCAGACACAGGCCCTGGCAAGCATCAACTGGTTCAGGGTCAAAACACCCACCACTGTAACAGACTCTGCACATTTCCTCTTCTAACAACTCTAGAATGTGGGTGGGGGAGGGGCAGGTTGGTCAGTATTATTTTGGAGCTGAAGTAACGGACACAGACCAAATAAATTGTCCAGCTCACACTACCAGGAAGCTGCTGAGCTAAGGCTAATTGATAAGGAGTCAAGAATGCTGTTTCCATTATACCTCTGAGCCCTTCAAGCTACTCAGGTGAAGCTTCTAGTCGACTCACTCAACAGATGATCGCTACCCATGCAAGCTTTGAGGGATCTGATTATTTAAGAAATAGTGAAGCTTCCCCTCATAATGGTTTCTAAGAGGTCAAATGAGCCTGGTGGGCTAAAGCCAGGACAGGGAGCCAGATGCTCTGAGCTCTGCTCATGTTCCTACCATCTGTGACAAGTTGCTTTATCCCAAATCCTCTCCTGGAAGGATGGGGATAAGCTAACAGTATTAAGTTTCTGTGAATTCAATGAAACTAGAACAGATCATAGCTTAAAAAAAAAGTAACCATAGTAATATTTCCATCACAGCTTTCTTCAGAAGTATGTGGAAACCTTCTTGGATTCATTAAAGCTTAAAGCACCCAGGAGTATGTAGGAAGGTGACAGGTCTTCACCCTGTGGTCAGGAAAACTGAGGCAGAACTGGAACAAATGAATGTCTGCAAAGGAGGGAGGCTCCAACTCAGAACCTAGACCCTGGCCGTCAAACCATCTTATCATCGTCCAGCCAAGATCTATTTTCATCCCAGGCAAGATGACAAGGCCTGAGCATTTTTCAGAGAGGCAAATTTTTCCCTTGGATACATTAGGTACATTCTTCCAGAATCTAGAATGAAAAGATCTAGGGGTTATATGGTTCCTCTCTCTTTACTGAGAAAGCAATGCAGCTCAACCACTCTCAAGAGAGGCTGGATGTTAGCTGCATGGATAGTCTTTTTCATATCTCACAGTTCCTAACAGTCAGGGAAATTTTAAGCTCTTGTCCTGAAAGATAAATTACTTAAGTGACAGTCTGCAGGACTGTTTCACCCTAAGGAAAATGAATTAAATGTCCTTTATGATGATCAGACAAGAAGCAATAAAGCTACATTTTGATACAGAACCAAATAATGTACCAGCAGCTTAAAATATTAAACAGCTCCTACACCCGAACTCTACTCCAGCTTCTCCTTTGTCTCTGCACTTTGCTGTTCCCTGAAAACCTAGGTAAGAAAGCCAGTTCTTCTGCCTATTCTGATTGACTTTACATGTGTGATTTGACTTCTCTGGCTATGTGTCCTGGTGGATAAAATGGGTAAGGTATCATGAGCTAATCTACAAGGGTTGCTGAGGTTTACATGTGGCATTGTAAGTAAAGTGTTTAGCACACTGCATCGTTCACAGTAGAAGCTGAATAACCAATAACTGGAATTCTTGTGTTTTTTAGCATTATTACAGGTGTTCCCATTCCGTCAACTCGTCCCTAAGGATCCAAAGGACAGACCAAGCCTTAGCCTATCAAGGTGCGGGAGGCACAGTGCCATTTCTTGACTCGCACTCCACCCCTCTTTTGGAACCTTGGCAAAGAGATAAACCACTGCACGAGGAGGAGACTTCAGGATAGCCATGGAAGTGAATGCTAAGGGGGAAACCAGATCCGGAAGTTTTCCCTCCGGCCATGGGCAGGCTCCACGGGGCCTAAGTCTAGTAATCTCGGGGCGGGCGCCCCATGAGAGGCTGCGGACCTGGGGCGAGCCGGGTGCTGTCCGGCAGCGAACTGGGCGCGAATGAATGAACCTGAAGTCCTTCCTCCTGGTCTCGGCCGGGGACGCAGCTCGCGCCCCTCTAGAATGGCGTCCTCTCCGTGACCTCTGACCCCCGCAACCCCCTCACCTCGGACCCCCGACTCGCCGCCCCACTTCTTTCCGGGCCTCGTCGGGCTCCCTGTTTCCTCACCCGCAGGTCCAAACGGATCCCGGCGCCACGACTCGATTCCGTTCGGCAGCAAAATGTCGGCGGCCTCCTCCTCCCCCTAACCCGGTGCGTCGGTGCAGCCGGCCGCTCCGAGCCCCGCGGCTGTCACCTGCCGGGCGGAAGTGAGCGGCCCGCGCGCGGGCACTTCCGGTGGACGCAAAACCTGGGGGCGGGATCAAGGGTACAACCCGGTCAGGGGTGGTGCTCGTGGGCGGGGCAAGGGTGGGCGGGGTCAGAAGGCGGGTCCAGACCGACCTCTATTAACCTCGCTGCAACAGATTTGCTTCGCTGCTGTCCTAGCTAGTCGACAGCTAAGTAGTTAGCGTGCTGGAACCAGAGAAGGTGGTGGAGACGTTGAGATTCGTCTCTTTCTGCGTAATAGGCGGGGAAACTGAGACCCTGAGAAGAGTAGGATTTTACCCAATGGGATAGTCAAAACTATAATTGCAAATTCTCAAACGCAAGACTGAAGCTTCTCTGCTAGTATGAAGCTGGACTGTTTCAGGGCTCGGAGAATTCAGGGCCCTTGGAGAATTCAGCGTCCTAGGGGAAAATATCAGACCCTCCTAGGAACTTGTATCCAAAGGGATCTTAATAAAATGCCATTTCCCCTTTTGCCAGGACCTCAATTGCTATAGCCACCTTTCCCAATTCTATTAATTTTGTCTTCCTTCTAGATAATTTCTGTTCATCTCCTTTAAAACATTATATAATTTCTAGGTGCATTAAAGGTGCTTTATTGAACAAATAATATTTGCATTGTAGAGTAATGGAAATATACTGGAAGCAAAAAGAAAAAAAGCCAGGCGCGGACTCTTGTAATCCCAGCAGCTCCGGAGGCTGAGGCAGGAGGATCGTGAGTTCAAAGCCAGCCTCAGCAACAGCGAGGCCCTAAACTACTCAGTGAGACCCTGTCTCTAAATAAAATACACAAAAGGACCGGGGATGCGGCCCAGTGGTCTAGGGTCTCTGAATTCAATCCCCGATACCCGCCCCCACCCCCACCCAAAAAAAAAAAAAAGACAACAAACAGGTTGCGGTGGCGCAATTGGGAGGTGGCGATTTGGGAGGCCGAGGCAGAAGGATCACAAGTTCAAAGCCAGCCTCAGCAATTTAGCGAGACCCTGTCTCAAAATAAGAAATGAAAAGGGCTGAGGATGTGTTATTCAGTGGTTAAGCGCCCCCGGGTTCAATCCCTGGTACACTGCCCCCCACCCCAAACCACGTACCATCACATTGCCCTGAAACAATCACTTTTGATATTTTAGTAAATGTCTTCCTAGACTTGATATATCATCTGATATTTTTTTAAAAAATTTTTAGTTGTAGATGGGCACAATACCTTTGTTTTATTTATTTATTTTTATGTGGTGTTGAGGATGGAACCCAGTGCCTCACACGTGCCAGGCAAAGGTTCTACCACTGAGCCACAACCCCAGCCCCATCATTTAATATTTTTAACTCACCAAGATATTGGTAAGACTTCTCAAAGCAATAAATACATTTCTACTTGGTGCTTTCCAATACTTTCATAGTACTCTTAATTTATGACTGGTATTGTGATTTTCTCAAACAATCCCCTAAAATTGTACACTTAGGTTGATACCAATCTTAGTATCATAAAAACATTTTGATAAGTTCTTGCACAGCCATAGACTTATAGCAAATTATAAAAATAGCATAAAATAGAGTACCCTATACATACCCTTCACTCAGCTTCCTTCCATGGTGAAACCATATATATATATATATATATATATATACACATATATATATATACACATATATATACACACACACCATATATATATAATATATATATAATATATATATAGTATACATATACAATGACATTAAGCCCAGGAAACTGGCTTTAGTAAAATACCATGATCTCAACTACAGATTTATTCTGTTTTTAAATCCTTTTTCAAAGTAAGCAGGGAAGAAATAGTTTTTGTTTTCTTTTTTGATGCAATAATGGAAATTTATTTTTCCACAGTCATGGAGGCTGGAAATCTAAGATCAGGGCCAGATTGGTTTCTTCTGTAGCCTTTCTCCTTGACTTGCAGATGGCCACCCTTTTGCTGTCTCCTCACATGGTCTTTCCTCTGTGTACCTACAATAATCTTATATGTACGTGTCATCTCACATATATCTGGAGGAAACTTTTCTAATGATAAATGTTGGCAAGTGCTATTAGTCTCATAGAAAACAAAATTGGAAATGTGACATAGAGAAAGAATAATTATCCAACAAAATTCACATACCTAAAGGTACCAAACTGGAGAGCTTATGTACAAGTAGCAAGACAGTAGCTGTAGAAGCAGAGCTTTAAGATTTCCAAGGAGACCAAGGTCACTGGGCCCAGTTGCTCAGAAAGGACTTCCTGGGGAAGGTAGCATTTGTTCTAGGTCTTGCTGAATGAGTACAAAGTTGCACAGGCTGAGGTGGCAGGAAAGGGCAAACCAGAGAGGACAGTACAGAGGCAGGAAGGCTTCACAGGGCCTCCAAGCAAAGGAGCCAGGCATCTGAATCCTTCAGGAAGCTTGGGAAATTAGGGCTGGGGTTATGTCTCAGTGGTAGAGCACTTGCCTGGCATGCCTGAGGCCCTGGGTTTCCTCTCCAGCATGATAGGAAAAAACAAAACAAAACAAAACAAAACAAAACAAAAAAGAAAGAAAGAAAAAAAAAAAGAAAGAAAGAAAAGAAAGAAAGAAAGAAAGAAAGAAAGAAAGAAAAGAAAGGAAAAGAAAAGAAAAGAAAAGAAAAGAAAAGAAAAGAAAAGAAAAGAAAAGAAAAGAAAAGAAAGCTTGGGAAATCACAAGCCCCCTACTCCTCACCCTGAGCTAACTGCTGGATAATCTGATGGTTGAAGGCAAAGGTCCTGCTCTTGCTGAACTTACAGTTTGAGGACGGTAACAGAGCAGCAGACCCAAGTTTCTTCCAAAGCCTCTCTCCTTGACTTGTAGATGGCTATACTTGCAGAAGTGAGATTGGTGCTGTGATAGGGGACATGTTGGGGGCTTTGGGAATCCAGAGCAAGAACAGAAGCTCCCTAGGGTTGGAGGGACCAGGGGAAGCCTGGACAAGTGTGTGGGGTAGGGGAGTATTTAATCCGGAACTTCACGGAGCACCTGTGTTGTGCCAGATGGTCTCATTTGTTCTCTCCACTTCCCCACTAGCCTCACAAGGCTTGGGCTGTTTTTTTTCCTGGGGGGGTGGGAGGGGACACAATTCTGAAGCTTAAAGCAAATAGCATGTGAGTGGCAGAGCTGAAGGCCTGGTCCCAGAGCCCCAGCTCTCATTAGTCCCAATAATTTCATCTAAAATACATTGTCACTCCTACTTGAGCCAGCCATATTGGGAATACAACAGTGAACAATGACACAATCCCTCCTTGGGGCTCGCTGCTGAGTGTGGGAGAAAGACCAATAATGGGACAAATTATGACTGAGTGATCAGTGGTACCAGGGATGCACAGGAAACTTGGATACCAAACTCAGCGTGGTAAAGTCACAGAGGACTGTTGTTTTTTTTTTGTTGTTTGTTTGTTTGTTTGTTTGTGGTGCTGGGGATTGAACCCAGGGCCTTGTGCTTGCGAGGCAAGCACTCTACCAACTGAGCTATATCCCCCGCCCTACAGAAGGCTTTCTGGATGAAGTGGCATCCAGCTTGAACCATGGAGGATGGGGATACAGTACACTAATGTTAGGTAGGAGTTCAGGGACACCAAGATGGCAGAGGCAGGGTAAAGATGCCACTGGAGAACAAAACAGGGAGATGGGTCATCATGTCCCTTTTATGATAATGATAAGTCCCATTACCATGACAACTCCTATCTCTAAGCCCTTGATAACTCCTGCCACAAGTTTGGTATTCTAAAATGACCAGTGATGGTAAGTGGACAGTATTTAATTTAGGTTTTCTAAAGTAACCAATGGAGGGAAATTGGACATTCTTCTAATCAGGTATTGAAAGGTAACCAAGGGTCTGGGGTTGTGGCTCCGTGGTAGGAGCCCTGGCATGTGTGAAGCCCTGGGTTTAAGCCTCAGCAGTGCATATAAATAAATAAAATAAAGGTCCACTCACAACTAAAGAAATATTGTTTTTAAAAAAATACTACAGCAAATGTATTTTTTAAAAAAGACACTAATTTCCAGACATCAGGGCCTTGAGCTTCTCTCTCTTGCTCTGTCCACTCTGCTCTCGCTTATGGAGTGATACTTTAACCTTCAACTTCAATAAATCTGTACTTTGCCTGTTACTTCCATGTATCTTGTCCAATTCTTTGGGAAACCAAGGATCTGGACTCCAACTGGACCCCAGTGATAACACTGTCACCATATCACCATGGTCCAGGCTAGCCTCTTGTACATATTGATTCACTGAACTCTTCAGTAATTCAGGTTCCCTGACCATCGCCAGGTTAGAGATGGAAGGGCTGGTAGCTCAGTGGTGAAGCACTTGCCTAGCATGAGTGAGGCCCTGGGTTTGATTCCTAGTACCGGAAAAAAAAAAAAAGGTATAGAACCAACAGAGATTAAAAAGCAAGTTGGGCCGGGCGCGGTGGCACAGGCCTGTAATCCCAGCACTTGGGAGGCTAAGGCAGGAGGATTGCAAGTTCAAAGCCAGCCTCAGCAATTTAGCGAGGCT
>JAJEJO010005803.1:477032-524577 GCA_020662805.1 Glaucomys volans
AAAAAAAAAAAAAATTCTTTTTGCTAGTTGTTGATGGACCTTTGTTTGTTTATATGCAGTGCTGAGGCTTAAACCCAGTGTCTCACACATGCTAGGCAAGCACTCTACCACTGAGGTACAACCCCAGCCCTTATTTTGTCTTACTGAGCGAACTCTTCAGGCCTCAGTTTCTCCTCCCTGGGTACTCTGCCAATACCATGGGCCCAGGCACCATTATAAGCTCTCAACATCCATTTTTTTTTTTGGTACCAGGAATTGAACTCAGGGGCACTTGATCACCAAGCCACATCCCCAGCCCTATTTTGTATTTCATTTAGGGACAGGGTCTCACTGAACTGCTTAGCACCTCATGGTTGCTAAGGCTGGTTAAACTTGGGATCCTCCTGCCTCAACCTTGCTAGCCGCTGGGTTACGGGCATGCGCCACCACATCCAGCCCTTTCTTCATTTAGTTCTCACCACTCTCAAGAGGAAGATGCTATAATAACCCCATTTTACAGATGAGATATTGAGACCCTGAGAAGCTGCAGTACTTTCCCAACTTCACGTAATGGCAATAGGGTCCTAGCTGAGAGTCAAGATCTGGACAGATGACTGCAGGGCTCATGCTTTTCCCTTCTTTCCACCCTTACCTGCCTCATGAGGTTTATTCCAATCAGAAGAAGGTTGGGAGTTCTTGCTGGGATGTGGAATGATGTATAACTGTGGCTAATGCTATGTGACCTACATCAAGTTCTTTCTTTCTGACACTTAGAATCTCAGAGCATGTCCTTCCCATTCTCCCTCCACAATGGGTGTGTAAGTATATAGTCCATGCTGTATCCAATGGGTCCTTCATCTGTGGATTCAATTCAATTTTGTGGATCAAAAATATTTGGAAAAAAAAGCTACTTCTGTAGTCCCAGCTACTTTGGAGGCTGAGAAAGGAGAATCACTTGAGCCCACATGTTTGAGACCAGCCTCAGGAACATAGCAAGAGCCCCTCTTTAAAACATTGAAAAAGGCTGGGTATGGTAGTTCACGCCTGTAATCCCAGCAGCTTGGGAGACTGAGGCAGAAGAATCATAAATTCAAAACCAGCCTCAGCAATACAGCAAGGCCCTCAGCAACTTAGCAAGACCCTGTCTCAAAATTAAAAAATAAAAAGGGCTGGAGATGTGGCTCAGTGGTTAAGTGACACTGAATTCAATCCCTGGCATCGATCAATCAATAAAGGTCTGGGAATGTGACCCAGTGATAGAATGCCTCTGGGTTCAATCCCTAGTACCAAAAAAACCCCCCAAAACTGTACTGAACACGTACAGACTTTTTTCATTATCTTTATTCCCTTAACGATAAAGCATAACGACTACATTGTGCTAGGTGTAAGTCATCTAGAGATGATTTAAAGAATACAGGAGGATGTGTGTAGGTTCTATGCAAACACCACTAATTTATATAAGGGCCTTGAGCATCTGTGGATTTTTGGTATCCACAGGGCTCCTGTAACATCAGGGTATGTTACAACAAGAGATGACTGTCCTATTGGACAAATTAAGCTTAGTATTCTTTCCCTCTGCGACCACTAGAGGGACCACGGGTGCCATTAACTGCCACCCTTTCCTTCAAAAGTCATCAATGCACAGGACCTGCAACATGTCCTTCCACATCCCAAGTTTCTAGACTCTTCTTTCTGTCCCAGTTTCTGTTTACTTGGTGTTTTTGGTTGTTTTTATCCTTCAAATCTCTAGAAGTTGCCACAGATCGTTTCTGGAAGGAGGTAGGAGGTGACTTTGTTCATAGCCTCACTAATGCTAGCCCTCTGCCTGCTAAGGGACCTCCATACCCTCTCACACAAGCCAAGATGGGCACAAACTCCAGAGCAGAGGGTCCTGGAGGCTGTTGTGGACCCCCTCAGTTGCCCCCAACCCTCCCTCCCTGCTTCCAGTGATCTCAGTACATCAACCATGGCTTTCTCAGGAGCAGCATTCTGCTCAGCCCCTCTTGACTACTGAAGTCTGCTTCCGGAAGGGCTTTGCTCTCTCAGGTGCCCTGTGTTTCCCACTCCTCAGCTGGTGAAATCACACAGGCCCAGGTTTAGTTGGGCACCCTGGTGCACACCTGTAATCCTGGGTACTCAGGAGGTTGAGACAGGAGGATGGCAAGTTTGAGGCCAGCCTGGGTAATTTAGTCTCAAAGAAAAAAAAAAAGAAAGAAGAAGAAGAAAAGAACAAAGGCTGGGAATCTAGCTCAGTGGTAGAGCACTTATCTAACATGTATGATACACTGGGTTCAATCCCCAGCACTGCAAAAAAAGAAAGAATCCTCCTTGGGGTTCCAATCCCTCAAATCCCCAGTTGTGGGACCTCAGTTTCCAATCTAGAAAATGGGGCTGATTGTGCCTCCTTGCAAAATTGTTATCAGAGATTAAATTGTAAAATTTAAGGATAGTGCCTGACACCTTAAAGTTCTCCTTAAATGGGGGCTACTGTTTGCATTACTATTAGTTCATCTGAGCCACTTTAGGGTTATGTGTCCATAAACCCATGACTTAACCTCTTTGAGCCTCAGCTTCTCCTTCCAGAAAATGGGACCAAAACCCTATTGATATTAAGAGAAACTAGATATTTTCTAGGTAGGTAATGTTTTTAGGGTAACACTAGTCTAAATACTAAACAGTAGTGATTGTAATTATTAAGGGCCACAAACCCAGTACAAAGAAAATGTCAACAAACTCCAATATGTTAGGCTGAGGTTGTGGCTCAGTGGTGGAGCACTTGCCTAGCACATGGGAGGCACTGGGTTCGATCCCCAGCACCACGTAAAAAAAATAAAGGTATTTTAAAAAATCTCCACAATACAGTAGAGATCATTCATAGATCTTTTTTTTTTTTTTTTCCAGTGTTGGGGATTGAACCCAGGACCGCGCTCTCGCTAGGCAAGCACTCAACCACTGAGCTACATTCCCCTGTACATCATTCTTTGATCACAATCTAAATAAGTAGAAATCAATAATAAAATCATAAAACTTAAATCTTGCAAATGAAACACTCTTAAGGGCTAGAGATACAACTCAGTTGGTAGAGTGTTTGGTTCAATTCTGAGCACCACAAAAAAAAAAACAAAAAAAAAAAAAAACACACTCTTAAATAATTCCCTAGAGTTCTGGGTAAGTGGTGAATTCAACATGTGCACAAACTCTATTCCTTTCTGAAGTACCACTAAAACGGCAGTAAAGGAATATTTTTCTTTCTTTTTAAAATTTTTTAGTTGTTGATGGACCTTTATTTTATTTGTTTATTTATATGCAGTGCTAGAAATCGAGCCCAGGACCTCACACATGGTAGGCAAGCACTCTACCACTGAGCCACAACCCCAGTCCACTAAAGGAATTTTTGTGGTAAAATATACATAAAATAAAATTTATAATTTTTTGGTACTAAGGATTGAACCCAGGGGCGCTTTGCCCCTGCAACACATTCCCAGTCCTTTTTATTTTATATTTTTAAATTTATTTATTTACTTATGTATTTTATTTTTTTTTAGTACCAGGGACTGAAGCAGGGGCACTGAACCACTGAGCCACATCCCTAGCCCTTTTTAAATTTATTTTGAGACAGAGTCTTGCTAAGTTGCTTGGGCCTCACTATGTTGTTGAGGCTGGCCTCAGATTGCAATCCTCTTGCCTCAGCCTCCTGAGTCGCTGGGGTTACAAGCATGCACCACTGTGCCTGGCCACAGTTTACAATTTTAACCACTTACATGTCTATAGTTCGGTGGTATTAGGCATATTCACATTATTGTGCAGTCATCACCTCCACTCATCTCCAGGACTTTATCATCTTACCGAACTGAAGCTTTATACCCATTAAATACTTTATATCCTGGTCCCCCTCTCCTCAGTCCCTGGTAACCACTATTCTACTTTTGTCTTTATGGGTCTGAATATTCTAAGTACCTCATCCAAAAGGAATTATACAGTATCTTTTCTTTTATGTCTGGTTGATTCTCTTACCATAAATAATATCAAGTTCAATCCATCTTGTGGCATATGTCGGAATTCCATTCCTCTCATTTTTTTTTTTTTTACAGTGCTGGAGATTGAACTCAGATTAACATATTAAATTGATTGAACTCAGGGTCTTACACATGCTAGAAAGTGTCCTACCACTGACCTAAATCTCAACCCTCCTTTTTTATGACTGAATAATATAACACTGCATATATTTTAAATATGTTTTTCATTGTCGATGGGCCCTTATTTAATTTATTTATATGTGGTGCTGAGAATCAGTGCCTCACACATGCTAGGCAAGCATTCTACCACTGAGCTACAACCCCAGCCAACACTGCATGTATTCTATTATTTACTTTATTGCTTATTAGTCTCAGTTATTTGGAATATAGTGCCTATTGGAAATTCCTTCATGTTGACTCCTTTCAACAAGATTTCAACACTTTTTAGTACTTCTTTACTTTCTGGTACCTCAAGATGCTCCAGGATCATCTCATATTTCTTCTGGCCCAGCATTGGAATGAAACATTTTTCCAAATAGCCTTGTTTTCTTTTATTGGAGAATGGTATTTAGAAACCAAGATCAGGCTGGGGATGTTTGCCTAGAATGGTCAAAGCCCTGGGTTCAATCCCCAGTAACACACACACACACACACACACACACACACACACACACACACAGAGATTTGAGTGGTAGGTATGCTTATGGCTATGGGGTCTCATTGCTTTTAGATTGCCTCAGTGAAGAGAGGTGAATCTGTAGAAGGTTAAACCATTTGATCACGTTATCTATTGTGCATTGTCTATATAAACTATATATAGTTATTACAATATACAAATGTTATAATAAATACATAATATATATCTATTATAATTTGTAACTATATCTACTCAGTGGACGAAGGTGAATCTGTGAAATGTTAAACCATGTAACTACATTGTCTATTATAATATACAAACCGATATGTATTATAATATGTAAATATATAACACAAATATACATATTTGATAGATAAATATGTCTATTTATCAGTGGATATAGATGAATCTGTAAAATGTTAAACCATTTGGCTACATTACCCATTATAATATGTAAACTGAGAAACAAAATCAAACAACAACAAAGTTTTAGGTTTCCATTTAGAGCATCTCCCTGGCTGTGTCCCCAGGCATCCTCATCCTGCTACTTACAAGTCCCATGCCCAGATGATGGAAGCTCTCATTTGGGTTATGCTCTCCCAAGAATCACTGGGAATGATCAAGTCCCGTTCCCTGTTTATTTCCCTGATAGGTACCTCTTGTAACCAACTGATAGACCTTAAAAATGCATGTCAGACTGGGAACAGGGAGGGGCCCTTCCTGGGAGCTCCCAGACTTGCTTCTGGGGTTCTCTCATTAAATAGGTGTTTGACCTGGAGACAGATGCTATACTTCTCTGAGCCGCTTTATCTAGAAAGTAGAAATGCTAATACCTTCTTTATGGGGCTAAAAGAATAAGCCACCTCATAGCAAATCTCTATTTGTTTTCTATTGCTATGCAACAAATTACCACCTACTTAGCAGTTCAAACAAAATCCGTTTATTAATTCACAGTTCTGTGGACTAGAAGTTCAGAATGCTTGACTGGGTTCTTTGCGGCAGTCTCACTGGGCTGAAATCAAGGTGGCAGCCAGTGCTACAATCGCATCTGGGTTCTCTTCTAGGCTCATTGGTTGTGGCAACTTTTATTTCCTTGTGTTGTAAGACTTGAACCCAGGGGCACTCAACCACTGAGCCACATCCCAGCCCTTTTTATATTTTATTTAGAGACAGGGTCTCACTGAGTTGCTTAGGGCCTCACCTTTGGTGAGGCTGGCTTTGAACTCGCAATCCTCCTGCCTCAACCTCCCAAGCCTCTCAGATTACAGGCATGCGCCTCCGTGCCCAGCCCATTTTCTTTTTGACTGTCAGCCAGGGACCAATCTGAGGCTGCTCTCATTTCCTTGCCCCCTGGCACCTCCAGCTCAGCAATGAAGACCCTGCTTCCCATCAAATCCATCTCAGGCTTCCAATTGTCTTACTTCTTTTGCTCCTACCAGCTGAAGAAAATCCTGTTTTTAAAAGGCTCATATAATTAGGTTGAGCCCAAATGGATAATCTTTTTAAGGTCAACTGTGCCTTGTAACATAACCTACTTTTGGAAATTATATCTCATTCTATCCAAAATTCCACCCACACTTCAAGGACAGAGGATTAGACAAGGGCAAGGGCTACTGGGGGGTCATTTTAGAATTCCCCCTGCCACAAAATGGAAATATCTACAGATGATTTTGGGGGTGTGTGTGCGGTGCTGGGTATTAAACCCAGGGCCTTATGCTCATTAGGCAAGCACTATACCACTGAGTTACAGCCCCAGCCCTGAAAAGATTTACATATGTGTAAAGATGAAACATCAGAACTTCGACATTTACGTATCTTTGAAGATCAGGTCAGGAACCTGTACCCTCGAAAATCTCTGTAGATCCTTTCGGAGCTCTAAGATTCAATGAGGACATTCACTGATACTATCAACCAGAGCATCTATGACTTTACAGCTGACTTCTGGCAAACTGGGTTTACTATGTTTGTGTATATGTGTATTTATTTTTCAATATATTTTCTGGGGGGTGGGTACTGGGGATTGAACCCAGGGGCACTCAACCACTGAGCCACATCTCCAGCCCTGTTTTGTATTTTATTTAGAGACAGGGTCTCACTGAGCTGCTTAGGGCCTCGCTGTTGCTGAGGCTGGCTTTGAACTTGTGCCTCAGTCTCCCGAGTCACTGGGATTACAGGCGTGTGCCACCACGCCTGCCTATTTTTTATATTTTACATATATTTATTTACCTATATGTATCTACCTATATGTATCAATTTCTATATGCATATGAATTGCTTTGGGATTATAAATTTGTTAAGTGCAGATTAAATTCATTAATTGTGATTAATTGTGTAATTTGGGTTACTATTAACTAGGTCACCAAATATACCATCCTGAGTACATTGTGTGCATTGGGTTTAACCAACAATGGATGAAAACTATTCAGAAAAAAAATTGCATCTTTACTGAACACATACAGACTTTTTTCTTGTCAGTATTCCTTAAATGATATAGTGTAACAACTACTTATATAGAATTTAGATTGTATTTGTTATTACATAGCATCTAGATTTAAAGGATAGGGCTGGAATTGTGGCTCAGTGGTAGAACTCTTGCCTAGCATGAGTGAGGCCTTGGTTTTGATTCTCAGCACCACATATAAATAAATAAAATAAAGTCCATTGACAACTAAAATGAATAAAACTAAAATTTTAAAACAACAACTAAACAACTAAACATTTTTAAAAAATGAACAAACAAACAAATAAATAAATGAAGTATACAGAGGAGGGCTGGGGGTGTAGTTCATTGATACAGCATTTGTGTAACATGTGCAAGGCCATGGGTTTCATCCCTGGCACAGCAAAAAAAAATTAAAATAAAGTATCCAGTAGGAGGTGTGTAGGTCATAGGCAAATACTACTCCATTCTATACAAAAGACTCGAGCATCCATGGATTTTGGTATTCTCCAGGCATCCTGGAACCAATTCACTGCAGGTATGACAAATGAATATATTCTTTTTTTTTTTTTTTTTTTTTGGTACCAGGGATTAAACCCAGGAGCACTTAACCACTGAGCCACATCCCCAGCCCTTTTTATTCTTTTATTTTGAGACAGGGTCTTTCTAAGTTGCTTAGGGCCTCATTAAGTTGCTGAGTTTGGCTTTGAACTTGAGATCCTCCTGCCCCAGCCTTCCCAGCCACTGGGATGACAGGTGTGTGCCACCGCATCTGGCCAAATGACTATATTCGTTTTCAATTTGTTTTACTTGTAGATGCACACAATACCTCTATTTTATTTATTTTTATGTCATGCTGAGGATCGAACCCAGTGCCTCACACATGCTAGCCGAGTGCTCTACCCCTGAGCCACAACCCCAGCCCTGACTATATTCTTAATAGTTATGTTACCTCTGCAAGCTGTATTATCCCTAACTTATTGGTGGAGAAACTGAGGCTTTGAGTTTAGCTACTAAATGGCAGGTGCAAATTTGAGCCCAGCTCTGTGAATCTCCAAAATCCGGGCTCTTTTCCATAATGGATAGTGGGAGTTCAGGAGGCAGGAGGTGAGAACCAACAAACCTACATACACAGCTGGAAGGATTGAGATAGACACCTGGGAGGCTGGGTGGATTTGTAATGTGTCATTTTGACTGAACTGAACTACATTTCTCAGAATTTCCTTCCTTGGGTGGGACACAGCAGAGTCTTGTACAAGATTTGGAGGGCAGAAGTAAAAGCACTGCCTTCTTTTTTTTTTTTTTTTTGGTACTGGGGATTGAACCCAGGGGCACTCAACCACTGAGCCACATCCCCAGCCTATTTTGTTTTTTATTTAGAGACAGGGTCTCACTGAGTTGCTTAGGGCCTCGCTAAGTTGCTGAGGCTGGCTTTGAACTTGCGATCCTCCTGTCTCAGCCTCCCAAGTGCTGGGATTACAGGCGTGCGCCACCGCGCCCAGCCAAGCACTGCTTTCTTTGTAGCTCACACGTTAACACTAATTCCCTGGCTCACTTTGTTGGTATGAGGCTGCAGCCAGCCTGTAACTGCGCCACCTTCCCCTGGATCAACCTTGGGTTCTCCAACACCCAGACCAGCAGAGAGAGAGAGGGGCCCCACCCCCTCAAGACACCCATGCTCACCATCCAGGTCAGCAGCAATAAGAGCAGACATAGCATTCTACCCATCCACCTGGTCTTCAGCTCCTGTCTGTGGATTCCAGCATGTTCTGTCTGTTCCCCATATTGCATCCTTCTTCCCTTCCCTTCCTGTGGGCTTCGAGTTCCCACATCAGACTCAAGGACAACAACCTTCCACAAACTTCTGGGATGAAACCCTTAACCTACTTGTTCCATGGTTTCTGTTTCTCTAACTTTGAACAAGAAGGGGATATGTTGGTGCAGAAGAGGTGGATCTAGTCCCAAATCCACACTGGTATCCAGCTTCTTCTTCTTCTTCTTTTTTTTTTTGGAACCAGGGATTGAACTCAGGGGCACTTGACCACTGAGCCACATCCCCAGCCCTATTTTGTATTTTATTTAGAGACAGGGTCTCACTGAGTTGCTTAGGGTCTCACTAAGTTGCTGAGGCTGGCTTTGAACTCGCGATCCTCCTGCCTCAGCCTCCCAAGTGCTGGGATTACAGATGTGCGCCACCGCGCCCGGTGGTATCCAGCTTCTGAATCTCCCTGATCTCTCCCCCACGGAACACCTCCTAGGCTCTGGCCTTCTCCTCTGAGAAAGGGCCTGATCCAGCCCTTGCTCAACTGTTCTGCTCCACCTCCATCAGAACTGGAACTGGAATCACATTCACTTTGGCATTGCCTCATATCACCTGTTAGTTGGTTAATGAATGAATGAATGCATGGGTGTGATGGTTGCCTTTGTCCAAAGGGTGGAAGGGTCCAAGGACCCAGGGAGCAGATGGAGTGCCTCAGTCTTCTCTGCTTGAAATAAGACCGGGAGAATTTCATTCATTTGTTCCTTTGATGCTGGAGAGTGAACCCAGTGCTCATATATGCTAAGCATGGGCTCTACCATGGGGCTACACTCCCAGCCCCATTCATTCTTTGTTTTTTGAGACAGTCTCACCAAGTTGCTTAGGGCCTCACTAAGTTGCTGAGGCTGGCTTTGTACTGCAACCCTCCTGCTTCCGCCTCCTGAGCCTCTGGGATTACAGGCACATGCCACCGCACCTGGCCCCATTCACTCTTTTGATAAATATTTGTGGATTCTACACTGGGCCTTGTGCCAGACCTGGCCTCCTGGGAGCATGCCCTGACATCAGAAAACTGCTCTCTGTGAGATCCACACACGGGATAGGGATGAGGGCTCCTTGAAGGAGACATATCTGAGCAGAGTCTTGCCATCATGCTCACATTTGAGCATCATATAGATCAAGGTTTCAATTTAATAGTTTTGGGACCTTGGGCAAGTCACTTCACCTCTCTAGGCCTTGACTTACTCACATGTACAAACTGAGTTATCTGGAGGGTGCTATTATGAGGATGCTATGAAATAATAAATGTGATTCATAAGGGGCCCAGTGGAGACTGGGTGCATAGTAGGTGCTCAGGAAAGTGACCACGACCAGGGTAGGTGGTTGGTCCTGTTTTGAGCTTTTACAATTGAGAGTACTACTCACCTGGGGATCAAACCTAGGGCCTCACACATGCTAGGCAAGTGTTCTCCCAGTGAGTTACGTCCCCAGCCCTACTCTTATTATTTTTTGTGGTGCTGGGGATTGAACCCAGAGTCTTGTGCATGCGAGGCCTACTCTTTTTACTTTTAAAACCATTATCATCATTGACATTGTAGTGGGTCAGTGGGCCCATCTCTGAGGAAACTTCATGGTAAATCTGAACTCCAACAACCACCCCTGGGTGTAGGACAGGAGCCCCTCTCCTGGGACGTCCCTTCAAGGTTCAATGTCCATAGCATTTGGCCAATCTTCCTCTTGAGTCCTTGTTGATTTGGTGGCACCTCTGCTCTTCAGCCATGAAGTAATTGGCCTGGACACATTATCATGTGCAAGGTTGAACAGTGAGACCCCAGCAATGCTGGCTACAGTCCCTATAACCTTGAGGTCACATAACTGGTACTCAGGACACCTGAAAATCACTGGGCTTGGGGTCAAAATGATAAAGAAAATATTTATGTATTTATGCAATGGGGGAATGTCTATATTTAGACAGAGGAATGAAGCACTATTCATGCTATAACATGGATGAGCTTTGAAAACATTGTGTTAAGTGAAAGAAGCCAGACAAAAAGGGCAAAATAGTGTATAATCTCATTTATTGAAATGTCCAGAGTAAGAGAATCCATGGAGACAAAATGAAGATTAATGGTTGCCTGGGGTTGGAAAGGATAGGGGAATTGGGAGCACATTAGTCAGCTTTGCATTACTATAATGAAATACCTGGAGACAATTAACTTATAAAGCGAACAGGTTTATTGAGCCCACAGTTGAAAGTTGAAGTCCAAGATTGATTGGCCTGATCACCTTGATCTTGCCCTGCTCATTCTTTTTTATTGGTACCAGGGATTGAACCCAGAAGTGCTTTACCACTGAGCCACACCCCTGGCCATTTTTAAATTTTTTTATTTTAATATAGGGTCTTGCTAAATTGCTTAGGGCCTTGCTAAGTTGCTGAGGCTAGCCTTGAATTTGCAATCATCCTTTCTCAGCCTCAAATTTGTGATCCTCCTGTCTCAGCCTCCCAAGTCACTGGGATTATAGGAATGTACCACCACACCTAGCCCTGCTCATTCTTTTTTTCCTTTTTTTAAAAAATGATTTGTTCCTTTTAGCTACACAGACAGTAGAATGTATTTTAACATATCATACCCACATGGAGCATAACTTCCCATTCTTGTGGTTGTACATGTTGCTTGCTCATTCTTTTTTAAAAAATATTTTTATTAGTTGTTGATGAACCTTTATTTATTTGTATGTGGTGCTGAGAATCCAATCCAGTGCCTCACACATGCTAGGCAAGCGCTCTATCACTGAGCCACAACCCCAGTCCCTCTGCTGATACTATTTGATAATTATTTGTGGATTCTGTGCCAGGCCCTGTGTCAGTCCTGGCCTCCTGAGATGTTTGGCCTCTGATGAGGACAGTATGTGGCAATGGTGGAGCCTGCGGTCACATCACAAGCCAGGGAGCACAGAGAGGACAGGCAGGGCCCCACAGTCCCAATCTCACACACACCCAACAACCTAAGGACCTCCAGGAAGCCAATCTCCTAAAAGTCTTACAACTCCTGATACAACAACCCTGGGGACCAAACCATTACATATGAACCTTGAGGGGACACTCAAGCCATAGCAGTGAGTGACTGTTAATGAGAATGGGATTTCCTTTCGGGGTGACAAAAATGTTTTGGAATTAGGTAATGATTTTTACAACCTTGTGAATATCTTACAACCAATAAATTTTATACTTTAAAATGGTGACTAGGTAACATGAATTATATCTCAATTTATAAAAAGAGGATATGGGTTGCAGTGCTGGTTCTAGTCATGTGACATCACACAAGTTTATTTTTTCTTTTCTTTTTTCTCTTTTTGAGACAAGATTTATGTTGCCCTGGCTGGCCTTGAACTCCTGGACGCAAGAGATCCTCCTGCGTCAGCCTCCTGTGTAGCTGGGGTGGCAGGGAGGTACCACCACATCCAGTGGCCAGGCAAGTTTCTTAACCTGCCTTCTTTCCCTCCTCTATAAAATGAGGATGATAACCTCTCCCTTTAGAAGTTGCCGGGAGGATTTAGTGTGCTGACAAACGTGGTGCACACGGCCCAGTGTCCAGCCCTCGGTGGATTCCTAGCAATGGACGTAGCTGTTAGGGTACTGGCGAAGCACCTGGATGATGTCCACCGTGGGGGTGGGGGACAGAAGGAAGACCCTTCCTGTGCTGCTCACTATGCAGCAGGATATCAGAAGTCAGAAGGTGTGGTCTGCTTATGGGACTGGGAGCAAGTCACTGACCTTCCTCTTTTGGTTTCCTCATCTGCGCAGGGGGATGGTGATAGTCACCTCCTCGCCTGTAAAGCTGCAGGAAGTGGACGGAAACACAAGGGTGAAACACCAAGGGATGCCTACATTGAAACTAGCTGTGGTCATGACTGTGAACTGAGAGGGACACAACCGGCCATACTGGCTCTGGGCTTGTCAAGCCTCCCCCACCTGCTGCCCCATTCTATCAGTCTCCCTCTTCTCCACCACGGGTGCTGGTTCTGCTGGTAAAACTCTAGCAACAGCTCCACAGCCCACTGGGATCCAGGGTATCCTAGGGTCTGGCTGGGGCATTTGCATGTACAGAGGAACCTCCATAAAGCCCCAGAGACCCCAACCACAGAACAGGGCCCACCTCCCAGGTGGGAGTGACCCAAACTTGGGCCAGTGTAGGAACACCCACTGGACCACTTCTTTGTTGGGTGATGTGTTATTCAGCTTTCAGTTAATATAACAAATGGGAGAGATGATCAACTGAAAAAGAGAAAAGATTTATTTGGGCTCACAGTTTGAGATTTCTATGATCAGCTGGCACCACTGCTTCGAGCTACCGGGAGATGACACTTCATGGTGTGTGTGGCAGGCAAAACTGCTCACCTCATACCAGGGTTAAAAGAGAAAAAGGAAGAGAGTGGGGTCCCATAATCCCTTTGCAGGGCATGTCCCCAGTGACCCAAAGACTCCTCACTGGACCTCAGCTCTTAAAAGTTTCTGTGACCTTCCAATAGCACCAGGCTGGTGATACATGTCTAACACATGGGCCTTTGGGGACATTCAAGATCCAAACCACAGCAGGTAATTAAGGCCAAAGTATCTTACCTCTTTCAACTATTTCCATTATCCCAATTCCACTAGATAATGGAACCCCTAGGAACCTCTCATGGAAAGATATCACCCTGGTGTCCCTTGGCTCTGGCCTCCTGCCTAATCCCTCACTCAATTACCCCCAAGCTGGCTCATCATCTTGCTCTACCTGGCTTGGCTGTCAGGGTACTAAGTAGATGCTGTTCTCAGAAGATGCTGTTAGCATCTGTTGGGTCCCTGGGCAGCAGTGTCTGGTAGGAACTCACCAGGAGGTAGGGCTGGCAATGCCCCCAGTCTCCTCCGTTCCCCTCACCAGGCTGCCACTGACACTGCTGTCCTTTTGTACCTAGAGTCAAAGCAGAACCCCCGCCAGGAGTGGAGGAGCTACTAATGCCTACTTACCTCAGTGCTGCTTCTACCTGGGATTATGGCTGGCAGATATGATCCTTGCCTCAGACTGACCCACAGGTTGCAAAATGGAGTGGATATGCCAAAGTTCTGCTGAGGGGGGACATGGCAGAGTCCAGGAACCTAGTGGAAATGACCACCTTTGGATGGCCCCATGTATAGAATCAAGTGGAGAACATGTTCCTGAGCCTGGTGTGGAGGCCTAAGTACCCTGTGCCCAGGTTGAGAAGATCAAATACCTGAAGAGATTCTTTGTGGCCTGTGCATCCAGTCCCCTTGTTCCCAGGATCCTGTTGCTTCAGACAGCAGAATTATTGCAGAGGAGCGGAGCATTGTGAGAACAGTCCTTTCGCAATGAAAGTTGAAGAACGTCGTTTTAAATCTCTGCATTCCTTTCTCCTATGTCTTGATGGATTTGTTTTGTTGCAGTTATGAGTTTGTAGAACTTCTATTAATAAAGAATTCCTGGAGTCTAATACTCCCATGCCTTAGGCATGTAATACATTTTGTGTGCTCTTTTTCCTATTAAAAAAAGAAATGGATTTATTTTTAAGAAATTAAAAATAATGTATAAAAGCTAAAAGGAAAATCCAAACACCCATCAACTGATGAATGAATTAACAAAATTTGGAATATCCAAACAAATGTAATATTGTTCAGCTTTAAAAAGAAATGACTGATTCCATTCATATGAAATATCCAGAATAGGTAAATCCATAGAAACAGTCAGCAGACTGGCAGAGAATGGGAGAATGGGGAGCTGGTGTACTGCTAAGCGGATGGGAACAGGGTTCACTTGGGGCTAATGAAAGTGTTTTGGAATTAGACAGAGATGATGGTTCCAAAACATTTGTTTTAGTCAGATTTTTCGCTGCTGTGACCAAAGGACCCAACCAGAACAACTGTAAAAGAGGAAAGATTTATTTAGGGGCTCACAGTTTCAGAGGTCATAGTCCATAGAAGGCCAACTCCATTCCTTGGGGCTCGAGGTGAGGCAGAACATCATGGCGGAAGAGTGTGGTGGAGGGAAGCAGCTCACATGGTGATCAGAAAGCACAAGAGAGACTCCACTGGCCAGATATAAATATATAGCCCTAAGAGGGAAGGGAGGGGTGGGGTCGGGGTGGGGGGGTAAGAATAATAACAGAATGAGACAGACACCATTGCCCTGTGTACATGTATGGTGTGACTCTACTTTGTGTACAACCAGAGAAACAATAGCTGTACTCCATTTGTGTTCAATGGATCAAAATTAAATGAAAAAAAATATATATATATATATAGCCCCAAGCCACATCCCAATTCGCAGCTCCTCCTGTCACACCCTACCACTTCAATTAACGCCATCAGGGATTAATTCACTGATTGGGTTAAGACTGTTACAACCTAATCATTTCTCCTCTGAACCTTCCTGCATTGTCTCACATGTGAGCGTTTGGGGGACACCTCATATCCAAACCACAACACACAGTAAATATGTTGAATACCACCGAACATGTTACAATGGAGAATTTCATAATGTGAACTTTACTTCAATTTTTAAAAATGAATAAGAGGCCAGGAGTGCAGTGTCATGCCAGTTCCATAAGCATTCTCAAACACACAGGCGACAGAGAAAAGCCCTAAATGTTAGCAAGAGTGACATCATAGATAACTTTTACATTTATATTCTTTTTTTTCTTTTGCTTATATACATTTCCCTAATTTTCCATTGTGAACATGTATTACTTTCATATAAATGGTTTCGAAAACCCTTTTTTCCCCCATACTGGGGATTGAACTCAGGGTCTTGCATATGCAAGGCAAGCACTCTACCTTTGAGCCACATCCCTAGCCCTTTGTATTTTATTTTGAGACAGGGTCTGCCAAGGTTGCCAAGACTGGCCTGGAACTTGCAATCCTCCTGCCTCCTGAGTAGCTAGGATTGTAGGAATGTGCTACTATGTCAGGCTCATAAATCATTTTTCTTTTTTCTTTTCTTTTCTTTTTTTTTTTTTTTTGGAACCAGGGATTGAACTCAGGGACACTCGGCCACTGAGCCACATCCCAGCCCTATTTTGTATTTTATTTAGAGACAGGGTCTCACTGAGTTGCTAAGGGCCTCTCTAAGTTGCTGAGGCTGGCTTTGAACTCGCGATCCTCCTGACTCAGCCTCCCGAGTCGCTTGGATTACAGGCGGGCACCACCACGCCTGGCTATAAATCGTTTTTCAAAGTTTACAGAGACCTACTACTGTGTGCTGGTGAACCACTGAACGAAAGCAATACTTTTTGAATTTGGTACTACTTAGCCACAGAAAACCGTCAATCCCCAAGGAGGCCACTGGGGCAGAGGTAATCATCCCTGTTTTTCAAGTGAGACAATTAAGGCTCTGTCAGGTAAAGTTACTCAGGTCACAGAGCAAGTCAGTGGTGGGGACAGGATTTGAATCCAGCCCCCTAGCTCCAAAGCCCTTGCTCCTAACTCTTGAATGGTGCCCATCCTCTGATGGGCTCGGGCCCCAGGCCCGGATGCCATGAGTATTCGGTCAGGTGAGATCAAAGAGGCCCATATCCCAAGAACTGCATGCAAAGTCGTTTTCCCTACAAGCCCTTTGTGCAGACTGGGCCCTCTGGGGCCAGTCTTCTTATTCCAAGAACAGCCCACACTCATGCACACCTCTGGACCTTTTTCTAGGCTACACAACTGGTTTAGGTCTTTCTGTTGTTGCCCATTGCTCCCTCCTAGCCCATAAGCCTCCTCCTCTGAGAAGTCTGCCATACTTTGAGGCCAAGAACACCTTGGAAGGAGTCTTTCCAGGGCCCAAAGGCTGGGTCTGAGGAAGGAGGAATCTGGGAGGCTTACCCATAAACAGGAGGCCTGCTGCTTCCCAGAGTCAGTGGGCCCCATGTGTAAATCAGCAAGCTGGTCAGGCTTCTTAGTAATTATTACAGAAATACAGACTTTAAAAAAAAATGTTTTCCCCCTTAACTGCACAGTGACATGTGCTCATGGTTAAAAAAAAAAAAAAATTTTTTTTGACAGGGCAAAACCTCCTCCACTTCCATCTCACAGAGGTTATCCCTGAGCCAGGTGGTAGCCCCTCCCAGGAAGCCCCAGGAGACAACCTGAAGTTGAAGCTTGGGACTCCAGAACTGGGGATACCAGGTTCAAATCCATACCCACTGACCCTGCTGGCCTTGAGCAAGATTTTTGTCCTTGTTGTTTCTTGTTTTTGCTTTTGCAGTTCTGGGGATTGAATAAGTATGAGGCAAGTGCTCTGTCACTCACTCGTACCCCCAGGCCCCTGGTGCAGCTTTTTTGCTCTCTCTGAGCTACTGCAAAGTGGGAAGACCATCAGGGCCTCTCCCTAGTACTCTTTGGGGCAGGTGGGCTGACAGAAGGCTGAAGTATGTGCACATACAGTGCTTAGCTCAGGGCTCACATGCGAGACCTGCTCAGTGGATGGTGTCTGTTGTTACTGGTGATATGAGACCATCCCACTGCTGTTAGAAAAGTCCTGTGCATCCGAGCTCCATAAAGCCTGCCTGACTGCACTGATTAATTACACGCCAAAGGAGCGGAGCCGGGCATTCAGCATGCTGCCCAGGGTCTGTGCACCAGGTTTGATTCTGCCCTCACCCATCTTCATGTGCAAGGCCTGTCCCTGGGAGGGCCTCCCAGAGCCTGGAGGAGCCAGGTCTCCCCCAGGCACTGCAGGCTCCCCAGATACTGCATCAGGCTTTTTCTCTGGAACCTTCCCAAGCTCCTGGCAGCTGTAAATCTTCTCCTGGCAGGAACTGCAGAGGCTCAGCTTGGTAGCTTGGGCAGGCTGACTTCCTTGCCCTCCTACTGGTTCTGCAGGATGCAGCTCCTCTCTGAGACCAGGGCAGAATGCCCAGGAGCAGGCAACTGCAGCATTCTTGTCCTCATCCCAAGGCCATTTCGAGGGGCTGGGCTCCCCATTCACCCTGTCTGGGTTCCTTCCTCAGCCTTGCTTTCCCCATCTGAAAAACAAGGGACTTGGATCTGGATCTTTATTAAGGTTCTGATAAGAGTCACAGTCACTACCTCTAAAAAATGCTCACAAACACACAACACACAATTCTGCAGAAAACTTTCCCAGCCACTTCCCCTACCAGATCCGGGATGAATCTGCTAGGCAAGCATTTCTGCATTTTAAGAGCTACTGTATTTTTTGTCTTGTTTTGGTTTGGTGTGGGAATGGAGCCTAGGGTCTTGCCCATGCCAAATACACTCTTTACCACTAAGCTATCTCCACAGGCCCAAACAGTTACCGTTATCTGCGAAATGTAAGTGACAAAACAGAACATATAACATGACCAGTTAAAAAACAAGTACTGCCAGGAATTTGTAATCCCATGTTACTTGTGAGGCTGAGGCAGGAGGAATGTTAAGTTCGAGGCCAGCTGGACAACCGGGCAAGACTCTGTCTCAAAATAAAAAATAAAAATAAAAAGGGCTAGGAATTTGGCTTGAAGGTAGGGCGCCCCTAGGTTCAATCCCCAATACCAAAAACAAAAACAAAAACAAAAAACAAACAAAAAGTATTAACATGTACTTGTAAATGCAAAGAAAAATCTGTAGAAATCAATAAAATAAATGGTTTCAGAGCTCATCTCTGGAGACTGGGATCTCAAGAGCTTTCACTGCATACTGGGAACATTCTGTAATTGTATTTTTTTATATATGTATTTTTTAGTTGTAGGTTGATACGATACTTTTATTTTATTTATTTTTTATTTATTTTTTGCGGTGCTGGGGATTGAACCCAGGGCCTTGTGCTTGCAAGGCAAGCACTCTATCAACTGAGCTATATCCCCAGCCCCTTTATTTTATTTTTATGTGGTACTGAGGATCAAAACCAGGGCCTCACACATGCTAGGGAAGCACTCTCCCACTGAGCCACAACCCCAGCCCTGTATTCTTTTTTTTTTTTTCTTTAACAGGTGTATATTATTTTGAGGGGGGGATACAGGGATTGAACCCAGGAGTACTTAACCACTGAGTCACATCCCCAGCTCTTTTTTATTTATTTATTTTTTAGTTGATGGACCTTTATTTTTTTAATTTATATGCTGAGAATTGAACCCAGTTCCTCACACATGCTAGGCAAGTGCTCTACCACCACAACCCCAGCCCTCCCCAGCTCTTTATTTTTTATTTTGAGACAAGGTCTTACTGAGTTGCTTAGGGCCTTGCTCAATTGCTGAGGCTGACTTTGAACTTGTGATCCTCTTGCCTCAGCCTCTCAAGTTGCTGGGATTAGAAGCGTGCTCCACCACAACTGACTTAGAAATTCTTTTCCCATTTAAAATATGATCCTATAATATCAACAATGATCTCAAATTCTCCGACCATTGGTCCTTTTGTTGTGGAAATTGAGTTACCTGCATGGTAACGAGGGTCTCCCAAGTCTGATCCACAGGCCCTCCACAGGATCAGAGCCATAACTTTACATGAAACTGGCTCCCTAGCGCAAGGTAATGAACCTGTGGAGGCCTCAGTTCACCCTGCAAAGTGGGGTTAGCAGTCGTGTCTATACCTTAAAGGCTTTTGTTAAGAAAAATAAATCGTAAGTTTTTATTTTAAAAGAAAAGATCGGAGTGAGTTAAGCTCTCAAGCTCTCTGCCTGGGTCCCCAATAAAGTTGGTAGGTTTTGGAACTGCATTCATTTGCTCTGTCAACTTCTTCCCAGGTGGTGGGTCTCAAAGTGGAGCCCCAGAAGGTACCCCAAGCCCTGGAAGCCCAGAGGACAAATGTGGCTCCTGGGATCTGCCTGGACTCTGGTGGCTGGCACCAGTTCAGCAATGGGGATATAAAAAACCCAGACATCACCTCATCGCTGTCTCATCAAAAAAAGGACTTTCTTCCTGCCCATCCCTGTAGAGGGCAAATTCCTGCCAGTGTGTTGCCTGCAAGGAAAAAGAAAGAGCAGAGTAGGGGATCTGGGGAGGTCTCTTCTTGGGGGTCAGAGGGTAGTTCCCAGGTACCATGTGGACACCTGACAAGCAGAACCCCCTCCACTCCATCCCACAACCTTTCAAGGGAGGTACTGGTATCTCCTTCTAATAAAAGGAAGTTGCTCCTGCAGTTACAGGAGGCTTGTCTGAGCTGGATGAACTACAGTCAGGATTCGCCCCAGTCACCAGCTCAGAGCCCGTGCTCTCAGCTTCCTGGGAGCTGAGAGGCCTATGGTCTAAGCACAGCTCTCCCCAAACTCCTCACGTGGCCAGGCGCAGTGGTGCACGCCTGTTATCTCAGCTACTCAGGAGGCCAAAGCAGGAGGATTTCAAGTTTGAGAACAGTCTCAGCAATTTACAAGACCCTGTCTCAGAAAAACAAAAGGGACTGGGAAGGGTGGTAGAGTGCCCCTGGGTTCAATCCCCAGGACAGCAAAGGAAAAAGAAAAAAGAAAAAAAACAAAACTAAACTAAACAATTCAACATGCCATCCCAGGCAGGTCTGAGATCCTTCCCGAGTGCTTCTCAGGCATGTTTGGAGGGAATTCCCAGGTTCTCCCACCTATTCCTCCAAGATGAGTTCACAATTGGGGTTTTCCTGGAAGGTGAGTCTGAACACGGGGCCTGGCAGCCTCAGAAAGAAAATGAAAACAAATGAAACCCCCACGGAACCAGACAATCCCCCCAAAGTCACAGTGGTCAGGTTCCCACAGATACCCAGTATGCTCTCTAGGGACCAGTTGTGCCCTGCTGGCTCCCCTGGTCCTGCCTGCTCCATCTATCCAGCTCAGGGTCCTCACGGCTTCTCCCCTTACCTCTTCCCTAAAGGACATGGAGCTCCTCCTTCCTTGGGGAGTGCTGGACAGAACACTGTGACCCTGTATAGGCTTCTCAAGGTTCCTCAGCACGGCTCCCCAAGGCCACAGCACGACTAGGCAGAGATGGGCCTTCCAAACATTCAAGGCCACCCCATCTTTCTTTCCTTCCTTTCCTTTCCCCACTGTGATGGTGGATCCAAAGGAGCCTTTGGTATTTCAGGAGCTAGAAATTCAGATTTTTTTTTTTTTTTTTTTGAACCAGGGATTGAACTCAGGGACACTCGGCCACTGAGCCACATCCCCAGCCCTATTTTTGTATTTTATTTAGAGACAGGGTCTCACTGAGTTGCTTAGGGCCTTGCTAAGTTGTTGAAGCTGGCTTTGAACTTGCGATCCTCCTGACTCAGCCTCCCAAATCGCTTGGATTACAGGCGTGCACCACCGCGCCCGGCCTAGAAATTCAGATTTTAATGCTAAATTGCCCAGTTGCTTAACAGTGACAACTGTTCCAGGCATTTGATCATCCACCTTGTGACCACAGACCCATTTGCTGTTCTCCCTCTGCCCTACTCAGCCTCCGGAGGGTTCACCTCTGCAAACTACATTTCCCAAGCTCCTTTGCCAACTGGCCCTTGTTAGGTCCAGCCGAGAGGAAGCACTGAAAAATGGGAAGAGGACTGGGGTTGCAGTGGCTGGGTCAGCTCTGAAGTGCCAGTTCCCTCCAGACAGCACAGCTTCTGTGGTTCCAGGTCATGGGTTTAGGTACATTCACACCCCACCCACCTCTTAAAGGTTCTTCCAAGTTGCCCTTACTGAGGTCCTTAAAATGAGCTGTTAGCTGGGTGTGGTGGCTCGCCCCCTAGACCCAACAACTTGGGAGGCTGAGGCAGGAGGATCTCAAGAGCAAGGCCAGCTTGGGCAACTCAGCAAGGCCCTGTCTCAAAAAAAAAAAAAAAAAAGTAAAAAGAACTGGGAATGTGGCTCAGTGGTTAAGTACCCCTGAGTTCAACCCCCAGTTTATAAAAAAAATGAAAAAATAAAAAAATAAAAAGGTGAGCTGTTTTTCTGACAGACAGGACAATTGCTTCTAATACTCTTTTTTTCCCCCCACATTTAAAAAAATTGTGTAAAAAAGCCAGCATGATGGCATGTGCCTGTAAGTCCCAGCTACTTGGGAGACTGAAATAGAGGGATTATTTGAGCTACTAGTTCAAGACCAGCCTGTGCGATATAGTAAGACCTATCTCAAAAGGAAAAAAGTGTAAAAGATGTGTTGCATAAAGTATACCATCTCCACTAGTTTTTACGTGTGCAGTTCAGGGGCATTAAGTACATTCACAATGTTGTACAAACGTCACTACTTTTTTCAGATGAAATCCTTTTAATGCCTTTTGGGGGCTAACCCTCATTGATCCTCAGCCTGTGACTGCCTGTTCACCACCTCTGCTTTACAGGTGGCAAATAATGGCTCATGCATTTCCTCCCCAGAGCACCCCAAATCCTACAAGGTTCATGGGAACAGAAGATCATGCCCATTTCACAGAGGAGGAAACTGAGGCTCAGGAAGGCTCAAGGCTCCCGAGTAGGCAAGAGGTGAACCCAGACACCTAACTCCCAGCACTGTGCTGTGTCCACTTTCACTTCCTGTTAGCCCCCTCCGCCACCCTCCAAGCCTGTGCACATACCCACTGCTATCCTGTCCCCCAGTGAGGGTAAAGATCTATTAGGTTCCCATGCAGGATCACCTGTGGAGTAGAGTGGGGTCCAGGGTCTCTGCTATCTATACACCCAAGTAAGTTCAAGGTACACACACTTCCCTCTGATGTGGGAAGGGCAGTAAGAGTTCTGAGCCCAGGCTCCACGGTTCTGGTGATCCTGCTTTTCAGGAGTCAGATGGGAGCTTATGACAGTGGATAAGCTGGGAGCCCTATAACTAAAATGAACCAGCTGTCACTTAGGGAGGGCTTACCACATTCCCCAAGTTTGACGCTGTCTCTCAGCCCTCAGAGAAAGCAGGCTCCTGGGGGAGGCAGAACCACCGGAAGGCGCAGCAAGGACTGGAGCCCAAGTCCAAGTCTGCCTTGCCCTGCCCACACCCACATACCTGGCTCCCGCCCTGCAGGGCCCACTCAGTCTGGCTCCTTTGTCTTTGCAGGGGCTGCTTCCCCACATCGGCTGCATCTGTGAGGGACAATAAAACAGGTGTCACATGGGCTGAAGGGAGGCCCTCCTGAGCTGCGCAGCCCTGCACCGCACAGCCGGCCAGCACTGTGGACAGAGTCCCGAGTCTGCTGCAGCCCTCGGAGCAGAGCCAGGCGGCCCGCCTGCCCAGCCAGTTTGTGGAGGACAGGGACAGTGAGAAGAGGACACAGTGGGGACAGAGCCCCTGGTGGTCCCACACCTCTGCCAGGGCATAGTGGGCCCTCTGTCCCAAGCCCTGATCGGCCCTGGGGGTGAAAGTCATCTCAAAGGCCTGGGTTTAAACCTGGCTGTGAACAGCACACACTGGGTTTGTCCGGGAACACAAAAACTGGCTTGGAAAGAATCTTTTTTGTTTTTGTTTTTATAAGAAGAATGAAAAGCCATTTGGATCAATGATAAGCTTTTTTAATTTATTTTTTTGATAAGCTTTTTTTAAAAAAAATTGTTTTTGTTTTAGTTGTAGGTGGGCACAATGCCTTTATTTTATTTTATGTGGTACTGAGGATCGAACCCAGGGCCTCACACATGCTAGGCGAGCGCTCTACCACTGAGCCACAACCCCAGCCCATTGAGAAGAATCTTGAGACTCAAATCATCCTAGTTGCCTCTTGGGGAGGACCTGGGTAGCTGGGGATAGAAGGGGAGGAGAAAGACTTTGAACTGTCTATTCTTTGTCCAGAGGTTTTTGGACTTTTTAAAAATATTTTTTAGTTGGCAGTGGATCTTTATTTTATTTATATGCGGTGCTAAGAATCGAAACCAGTGCCTTGCACGTGCTAGGTAAGCACTCTGCCATTGAGCCACAACCTAGCCCTGGTTTTTGAACTTTTGAACCATTTATAAATAATTTAAAAAATTTAAACCCTAGGGCTGGGAATTTAGCTTAGTGGTAAAGCGCTTGCCTAGCATATATGAGGCCCTGGGTTCCATTCCTAGCACCACAAAAAAAAAAAAAAAATTAAACCCTGATTTGGTAAATCATTGCTGTGTGATCTTGAGCAAGGCACACAACCTCTCTGAGCCTTTATTCTCTCATCTATAAAATAGTTATAAAACAAGGTTATAAAACATAGCACTTACCTGATAGCATAATGGAGATGTATGACTGAAAGTATGAGTGTAAAGTGCTTAGCATGGTGTCTGACACAGAGTAATAGCTCCTAAAATAGTAGTTATTGTCATTATTATTGACCATTTGCCTGACAGATCCCAAGCAAAGGCTACTACCAGTCTGCTCTGACCTTCTAGGGTCTTGTTCTCAACATGGAGGCCATTTCAACAAATGCCAGCACTGCCACCACTAGCTATTGCTTGGAAAAATCACACCACCTCTCTATGCCTTGGTTTCCTCCTCTGTGAAACACAGATATTAGCATTTTTCTCACTATTGAGATTTGGGTATTCACCATATCTGGGTGATCTCCTTGTACTGCAACTGACAAGCTACGGAAAGGTTTTGGCCCTGGACTTCTGAGGACCACCTGGTTTCAGACCCTGGTTCTACTACTTATCAGTTGTGTGACCTTGGGCAAGTTACTTAACCTCTCTGTGCCAAATGAGGCAAACAGTGGTGCTGTGATCATAAGAGCAAGTTAATACATGGGAGGTGCTGAGGCTGGCCCTTTCCAGGTACACAGGAGCCATCAAGGGGAAGGTGCTGTCTAAATATTGGCTTGGAAGATGAATGGATGAGCAAACAGATTGTCAAGGTTTCAACAGTCTCACACCCCCCTTGGAGACCCCAGGTTGGGGCTCGCTCTGGCCTCCCCTCTTCCTGCTCACCATGGAGCTGGGATCCTCCAGATCACCTGGAGGCACCATCCCAGGTGCCCCACCACTGCTACCTTGGCCGCAAACTGCCCACCAGCAGCCAATTCCCCATCCTTCCCCTTCAGACCAAACAGCCTCTGGGAACCAGGCTGGGAGATGCAGGGCCTGGTCCCAAAGGGAAGGACCCATATTAACTGTCACCTGCCAGAGCTCAGGTCTGACACTCCCTAACTTATGGATAAGGACACAGAGTCACAGAAATGGAGGTAGTGGGTCCAGGGAGAGGAAGGAGTCCTGCCCAAGGCTTGGACTCCAAAGCTGGCCTTCTCTAACACCCCCATCACCCACTCCTGTCTTCTGCTTGCCTTGGTTGCCAAGGTCTGGTACAGAAACAGAATTCAGTGCCAACACAAAAGACTTGGGGCTGGGAGAGGGAGGCAATGGGAAATTAGAAGCCTGGTATCAGTGATGACACTTTCAAGGACATTCAACACTGTACCAACGGGGAAACTGAGGTCCAGAGAGGTCCCACAAGCCAACCCAGGCTGCCCAGCCTAACATGGCAATGCTAGGATGGAAGCCTGTCCTTTGCACTCCACAACCTGCCCTCATGTTCCAAGTACCCGCTATGGCCTGAGACAACCTGTCTGCAAACAGAGACCCAGATGGGAATGGCCCAGGAGTGGCCTGCCGGCAGTTTTGCTGGAGAGAGCCCAGAGGGAGCCATCAATCAGGCACTGCAGCTGCTGGGCAGGAGCTGGGGAACCAGGTCCCCATCCTCTGTCCCCAGTGCATGGCATGGGATGCTGCAGAGGCTGGGGTGGCCCTGGCTGGGTTCTGGGCCAGCAGCAGCTCTGCAGAGGGAGGAATACAGCAGGAGATGCTGAGCTGGGCTTCCGTCGCAGGAAGCCCAGAAGCCCAGAAAGGCTGACTGGGGGGACACCTGGTGACCTTCCCCTGTAGCTGGGTGGAAGGGGACAAGGAGGCTTCAGTCCGTGCAGGCCCCAGGGGTTGTGCCTTCTGTGGCTGGACTTGGAGAAAGGGGCACAAAGAAGGGAGCTGGGGCCTTCTGTAGCTTCTCTTGCCCCCCTTAGGTTGGGAGGGAGCATCTAGGCCCTGCCAGGGGGAAGCTGACAGTCTGGGCAGGGCTGGGGAGCCTCAGCCCTGACATAATTCATTGTGTGATAAGGTAGCTGGGCTGGGGTGATAAAAGGCGTCTGCTGGACGATGATCTCCTAATGACAGCACTCGAGAATGAGCATTCTCAATGTACTAAGCATAGACACCACACCAGTCACCGTGGTCTCTATCCCAGCACCAGGAGCACCTTCTCTGGGCTCCAAGGTCCAGGCGGCCTCAGACACTGGTCCCTGCTCTCTATCCCCTATGCAGTGCCTTGAATGAAATCCACACTTAGGACACAACAGGAGTGGATGCTTGAAGCCAGCCCCTCGAGGGGTAGATAAAAGGGATATGATACCCTCCCCACTCCCTGCTCCTCCACCTTCAACCTTGTTTCTGTATCTGGCAAAACCCATGGTCTTGTCTGAACTTGATGGTGTCCCTAGAGGTAGCCAATGACTGGAAAATCACCCCCATTTTGCAGATGAGAAAATTGAGTCTCAGGGAGGTTAAGTACCTTGCTTGAAGACTCCAGCCAGCCCCTGGCCAGCTAGGCCCCTTCTTCTCCTCCCAGACCCTATCAGCCTTCTCTCTGGGAGGGTGGGACTGGCTGCCAGGAACAAATAACACCAGTGGTAGCTAACATTTAGGGACAATTAGGGTGTGCCAGGCATGTGGCAGCTCATCTGACCCTCCCAACAATTTCTTGTTTTTTTTTTTTTTAAGGTGGGGAAACAGCTAAACACATCATATGATTGCTGTGCACCACCACAGTGAATTCTAAAATATTTTCATCACCCGCAGAAAGAAGCCTCATGCTCTTCAGCTATCACCCCACAACCCCCTTGCCCCACCCCCACAGCCCTACATAACCACTCTAATCTACTTCCTGTCTCTCTAGATTTGCTTATTATGGGGAGTTCATATAAATGGAGTCATGGAATAATCAACAACGTTTTGAATGAGGTATGATTACTAAGCCCATTTCTCAGATGGAAACAAGGAGGCTTGAAGAGGTGAAATCCTTATGTAGGGATCCTGATGAAGCAGAGATGAGAGGGACTCACACCCAGAACCCTGATCTTTGTCATTAACTCACTAGCTAGTGAGCGTGGAGGAATGGAGCCATCCTCCCAGGGCCCCACTTCCAACTTCTTCCATCATACCCAGGGAGCCCACTCAGTTCTCCTGACCCCTATTCTCAGTCCTCAGCTATGCCACCTCCTCCAGGAAGCCACCCCGACTGCTCACCTTTCTTGGCACTTCCCCCACCTATGCATTTACCCATGGCAGAATGGGCAGCCTGGTCTCCTCAGTGTAGTGGGAAACTTAGGCCTTTGGGAAGTGTCATGGTCACCTGGTAAGTCCAGGCACAGTGGGGTGAGGGCCTGATGCCCAATTCTCACATCAGCACTCTTTTCCCTGGCTCATTTTAAATGGGAGCCCTTCTGTCTCCAGAGAAGGGAAAGAACAGTGTGCTGAGCTGAGCACCGGGGTGGAAGTCCTGTATCCAGGGCCTCCATCCAACACAGCCAGCACCTCCTTGGGCCAGGATCCAAGATAGGCCCTCATCTCTTCTTCTTTTTTTTTTTTTTTTTGGTACAGGGGATTGAACCCAGGACACTTAACCCTTAGGCACTGAGCCACATCCCTAGTCCTTTTTATTTTTTGTGACAGAGTCTTGCTAAGTTATTGAGGCTGGCTTTGAACTTGCAATCCTCCTGCCTCAGCCTCTTGAGCTGCTGGGGTTATAGGTGTGCATCACCACTCCCAGCTCATCTCTTCCACTCTTGCCCCTTCCAGAGAAGTGGTGCCACCAGCTCATGGGAAAGCAGGGAACCATGGCTCAGCAAGGTTGGAAGTTTTCCCAAGGTCACAGGCACTGAGCAGAAACTCTGCTGACTTCCAACTTGCCTCCCACCTACATGGGGTCAGGAGCTCCAGATGTGAGGCTCTTTTGGTCCCAGGGCTTGCTGCTCTCTTGTAAAATTGGCCTTGTACTTATTGGGGTTCTGGACAAAAGGAGTTAGAAGCCCATCTTTTTCAGGGCTTTTTCCCAGTACAAAGATGGGCCTGAAACAGGTCTCACCTGTGTGATGCATGGTGACAGGGAGGGAAGAAGAGATAAATGAGGTCTGGAAGCCAGTTCTTCAGCCTCCTAAAAAAGAATTCTTTTGACATTTGGGGGTCTTATGCCCCTGGAGAATCACCACACAATCCTGCAGTTGTGGGAGCTCCGGCCCCTTGCAGCTCACCCACAGTCCACAGGAGGTCAGGTCCCTGATTGCAGTCAAGACCCTGGACCTTGCCACTCCTGGTAATTCAACACACCTCATAATGCCCAAAGCACGTGGGCACCTCAGTTGTCTCATCTCAAACCATGAGGTCACAGGAAGCTGTGACCCCTGCAAGCAGTGCAGCAGTTCTGACACCCTTCCTGTGTCCTCATAGGGCCACCGATCCTCCCCAGGGGCTGCTGCTAAGCAGGGATGTGTGAGAATGCCTGTTAAGGCCACCTGGGCCGAGTTGGGAGCACCTGAAGTCTCAGGGGTGGGAGCTACTTGAGACCCAAACTGGACCCTCCACTGTCTCAGAAGGACCCTGATTCTCCTTTCTCTCCCCAACACCATCTTGGTCCCAGGGGCTGGAAGGGAGTCAGGGGCCAAGGTTCAGGAACTTCCCCAGTGCCGAGAATGGTGCTTTAGACACAATGGGGATCACCTTTGTTTACCGAGGCCCCCACTTTTTTTGGCATGTTTCTCACTGATTCCCAAATGAAGCTCCTACAATTAGCACTCCATTTTACAGAGGAGGAAAAAGGCACATAAAGGAGAGGTTGCTTGCCTAAGGAGCCCAGCTGGGAGGCAGGAGTGCTGGCATTGAGCTTTGACCTCTGACCTCAGAGGGAGGCTCTGGACCAGGAGGGGAATGAGCATCGCCCTCTAGAAGTCACTGCTGATGTTTAGAGGTGGCTGTTCCTCTTCACACATGTGGTGCCAAGGATCTTGAGTGAGGAGACAGATTTATGCTCATTAGAAATTCTGAGCTGGGCGTGGTGGCGCACGCCTGTAATCCAAGAGACTTGGGAGGCTGAGTCAGGAGGATCTCGAGTTCAAAGCCAGCCTCAGCAACTTAGCGAGGCCCTAAGCAACTCAGTGAGACCCTGTCTCTAAATAAAATACAAAATGGGGCTGGGGATGTGGCTCAGGGGCCGTGTCCCTGAGTTCAATCCCTGGTTCCAAAAAAAAAAAAAGAAAGAAATTCTCAGAAATAAATTCTCAGGGCTGGAGGTGTAGCTCAGTGGTAGAGCATTTGTATAGCATAATTTTGATGCCCAGCACCACAAAAGGAAGGAAGAAAGGAAAGGAGGGAGAAAAGAAATTCTCAGAGGGCTGAACACAGTGATGCACGTCTTTAATGCCAGCAACAAGGGGTGCTGGGCAGGAGGATTCAAGTTCAAGGTCAGCCTGGACAACTTATGGAGATCTCAGAAATTTAGTGAGACCCTGTATCAAAAAAAAAAAAAAAAAAAAAAAAAATGAGTGGGGATGTAGCTCAGTGGTAGAGCACCACTGGGTTCAATCTCTCGTACTGAAAAAAAAAAAAAAATACTGATGGTACCCTGGTGATAAGAATTAGGAATTGCCTAGTTTCTACACTTCACTAATGGAAAAACTAGGTCTAGGAAACTTGGTCAAACCATGTTCAAGTCACAGATAATTAGGATCAGCACTCAAACCCAGCTCGCCCAACATAAGTCAAAAAATGTCAAGAAGGTCACTTGCAGTGGCACATGCCTATAATCCAGTGACTTGGGAGAAGCCAAGGCAGGAGGATCACAAGTTCAAGACCAGCTTCAGCAACTTAGTGAGGTCCTAAGTAACTTAACAAGACCCTGTTGCAAAATAAAATATAAAAAGGGGTGGGATGTGGCTCAGTGATTGAGTGCCCCTTGGTTCAATCCCTATTACCAACAAAAGGGCTGTGGGGCCCCACTAATATTGACATACAGGCAAGCACAGTGCACCACTGTTGAACCTGAAAGTTTAGATTTTTTAACTACCAGCTTGTTAAGGTGTATCAGAAGACCTCTCAGCCCCATCTTTGAAAATGATGGAAATAACAAAATGCAAATAACAAAATCTACAGTATAAGGTGGCTGTCAGGAGTGTAAATGATGCATGGAATGCCCTTAGGTCAGCACCCAGCAGTTGGTGGGTATTTAGTTCGTGGTATCTATTATTCAAATGTTAGGCCCTTGTCATTTCTCCTCTCTGCTATTCTGCCTTCCAGGTCAACCACTTCTCCATACAGTACATAAGGTAATACTGGGGACTACTGCTTCAGCCACTTGTTAACAGGATTACTATCCACTGATTCTGGGCTTCATCAGTAAATTGGGAATGCATTACCAGTATCGACCAAACAGGGTTGTAATGAGGTAGAAATAAGCACATCATGAGTTTCATGTCCCTGTAATTAAGTTGAGAACCCTGTACATGCAACAAACCCTGTTCTCGGGACATAGCTAATGTGAATGCACTTCATAAAGTTCACCAATTAAGTGCTTAATAAAAGTGAGCTACTTCTGTTATCCGTTACTTCCACGGTTACGCCTCATCTATCACCAGTGCAGGCTGCAGGGCTCCTGGTCCAACCACCAGCCATACAGCAAGCAAGGCATTGGCTCATCTGACCCAGCTGATTCTCAGGTGCCTGCTCAAGGTCAAGAATTCTGAAAATAAATTTTTTTTTTTGGTACTGGGGATTTAACCCAGGAGCACTTAACTACTGAGCCATGTCCCCAGTCCCTTTTTATGTTTTATTTAGAGACAGGGTCTCACTGAGTTGCACAGGGCCTCACTAAGTTGCAGAGGCTGGTCTTGAACTCGTGATCCTCCTGCCTCAGCTTCCCCCGCCAGCCTGTAAATAATTTTTGCAAGGGTGGAAGTGACCTGGAAGAGACTGTTGGTGCTGCCAATACACAGGTCCAGACTTGATTTACCCATGTGCTTGCTTAAGGCACCGTTCCGCAGTAAGATCCCCTTCTTCAGCAACGGGAGCCCAAGGAAGCACACTGGTCAGCACCCTGCTTCTTGTGGGAGGAGGTGCGCTAGGTCCTTTTAAGCACAAGGGGCGGGGCTGACCGAGATGTACGCGTGCCCGCCGTCGCCCGCAGGGGGCGCTGTTGCCACTGCAATTCTGTCCAGTGCAGCGCTGAGCAGGATTCAGAGCCAGAGATATGGGTTCTGTAGTTCCAGAACCTCGTTTTCCTCCTCTGGAAAATGGGCTTGACAACAAACTTTGTGAGGCTTCAGTGGGACCCAGATAAGTTTGTGGAAAAAAAAGTGAAAGACACATTCATAAGTTAAGCTCTGGACACCTCAGTTTATTCATCTGTAAAGGGAGATAACTATACCTTCCTCCCTGTGGATATCCACACATGTGGGAAAAAATAGTGTCTGGTACTTTGGAAGTACCAGGAGGTGGTGATAAGAGACAAAGTGCCCTGCCAAGTCAGAGTATAATGTCCAAGTCTTGGTTCCCGCCTCTCGGCGCTCCAGCTGCAGAATCAGAAACAAGGCAGCTGTAAGCTACACTGAAAGCCCTGGCTGCTTCAGAGCTGCCACTTACCTCTCTGGTCTCAATTTCTTCATCTCTGCAACTGATAGTATCTCAGGTCCTCTGAACCCAGATTTCTTCAACTCGGGCTGTGCAATGCAGCCCAAGATGACTTATAATTAGATGTATGACATGGAGCACAGCCTGGTGTATCATCTGACACACTCTAACACTCTGGATCTAAGCCCCAGGGATACACCATTGACTAACAGCTCTTGTCCTTGTGGAGCTCACAGTTCAGTTAGTAGATGAATACAGAGGCCGGCTAGAGTGAAGGAAAGGCAGGGGCTGTGCGAGCCCAAAGGAAGCAGCTGTCAGATCCTTGGGCATCAGTGAAATCGCCCTGAAGGTGGAGGAAATATGGAACATCAAAGGAATGAAAAGGGGTTCTGTGAATGCTGGATGAAGGAATGGATTTCAGACAGGAAGCTCAGGATGCAAGATGATGTGGCAGAATCAAGACTTTCACAGGGGCAGGACTGGAAAGTAGAAGAGATTTGGGCAGGGGAGGGCCCACCAGCCCTCTCATCCACCCCTGCCTCCTCCAAAGCTACCACCAGGAACATTCTTGTGTCCTATCTATGCCTCAAGTGTTTTTGTCTTTCCATTTGTTCACCCACTGCCCAGGTAAAAGAACCACTTCCTGCTCTCATGGGGACTCTTGGTCTAGCAGGGGTCAGAAAGCACAGGCACCAGGGATTCCATTAGCTCAAGTCATCAGCTAGGTACTAGGTGTGCACATAGGTAATGAGAAGGGCACCCAGCACCAGGTAGGAGAGGTCATGGAGGATGAGGAAGACATTTCAGAAGAGGGCCAGTCCTCAAGGGGGACCCAGTGGCATTTCAGAGCCAGTCTGTGAAGTTTTTAACCCTAGTTCTATATTTGAAAAGTGATTTTTTTGGGTGCTGGAGATCAAACCTAGGGCCTTGTCCACACTAGACAAGTGCTCTACACTAAGCTACACCCCATCTGTCTTGTGCGTGGCAAGTGATTTAAACCACTTCAGGATTCAACTTACCAAGTTTGCTGAGAGTTGTGTGGAGATTAAATGAAATTATGTAAGTAAAAGACTAAGGCTGGGGCTGGGGCTCAGTGGTAGAGCACTTGCCTAGCGTGTGTGAGGCATTGGGTTCTAGCCTCAGCACCACATTTAAAAAAATAAACAAATGAAATAAAGGTATTGTGTCCATCTACAACTAAAAATATTTTTGAAAAAAATTTTGAAAAAAAAATTGAGCTCCTAACAGTAGGAGGTCAATCAGTAGGTCTGGAAAGTTAACTGAGGACAGATAGGTTGCTAGTCTATTCTAGGGACACTACCCCAGGACTCCCTAACAGAGATTCTGAGTCAAATGATGGGGGGGTGGGGAGTGCTTGAAAATTCACACTTATGATCAGCATTGAAATAGAATTATATATATTTAAAAAGTTAGGGCTAAGAATCTAGCTCAGTGGTAAAGTACTTGTCTACCACTTGGGTTCAGTTCCCAGCACTGCAAAAATTGCTTAATTAGAAAAAATATACATATATGTAAAAATGCATTATGTCTACTAACTCCCCCTCACAGAGAGCGAGGCCTCAAGGTCAACTTCTTCCTCCACTACTAACCACTAACTTCTCCAGATGCTAGAAGGCAGGAGCAGAGTACCTGCTCTGCTGTGTGTGGCGGGTCCCTGGTCCAGGCCCACTCTGAGTTCCTGCAATCTTCTGACCATAGCAAGCACCTGCATCAGGGCTGAGGCAGAAACTTCAGAAACTTTTTTGGCATAGCTGTCCCGTGATGGCAGGCTGCTGCCAGGTCCTGTATGTCCTCACACAGCCTAACTGCAGAAGGATGGGCCACAGTACAGCTGCCCCTGAGAAGGGCAAGCTTCATGTCCTTCATGTCCACTGAGCCTGGAGATGGGCCCATTTTTTTGTTGTTTTGTTCTGGGATTGAATTCAGAGGTGCTTTACTACTTAGCTATACCCACGTCCTTTTTATTTTTTTGTTTTCAGACAGGGTCTTGCTAAGTTGCTGAAGGCCTCCCTAAACTGTTGGCTGATCTTGACCTTCTGATCCTCCTGCCTCAGCCTCCTGAGTCACTGGGATTACTGCTGTGTGCCTCTGTGCCTGGCTCAGCCCACTTACTTGTAAGAGCCTCCTTTAAAACCCAATCATGCCTTGTTGACCTGCCAACATTGGCTATGAGAAATGAATTTTTATCCATCTGTTAATTATCTCAAGTCCCAACATTTCAATCTAAACTCTCTGGCATAGAATCTTTCTAAAATGGACTGATTTTCTTCTCCTCTAGCATAGAGATGAAGCATCACTAGAACCTGGCCACAGCCCTTCCAGCACCTTACCCTGTGACCTTGGCAGATCACTTTCTCTGATCTCAAATGTCCTACTCCATAGGGAAGGATGACCCTGCACACCTGGCAGAGCCACTGAAGAAACTACATGTGTAAGCAGAGAGAGCACAGTGGGCAGGTGCTCAGCACGTGGAAGGTGCCAAAACTGTTTTCTTGATGACTCAGGTTTACACTGTAACTATCAATCATCATTCCGTGACTACTTTCTACTTATCTGCCTCCTCAGCCACAGATCTCCAGAAAGCTGAGCTGACCATCATTTCAACTTCCTGACCATATTGCCTGGAAAGTCTCCCTCCCTCCTCCCCCCAGAACAACCCAGAGAAAGGATAAGAACCTGGGGAAAAAACCCAGAGCTAGTTCTCAGCTCCCCATGCTTCCTCAAGGTGCCAGAAGTAACCCCTAGAGCAAAGCTTTCACTCAGTTGTAATGCAACTGGGAAAGTGTTTAGGACCCCAGTGAATATGACACATGATGGCAGTCTTATGCTTGAGCCTACCTACTGCAGAGCCCGTCACAACTAGGTTCAAATCCCAGCTGCTTCACTTGCTAGCCAGTGACCTGGGACAAGTGACTCAACCTCTCTGAGCCTTCATTTCCCAAACCAAGAAGTGGGGAGAGTAGCCATATCTACTAAATACAGTTGCAGGGATGAGAGGCGAGGCATAAAAGCAGAGGCATCTTCTCCCTTCCTTAGATGATAGTCTTCATTCCTATTGCTACTTAGCCTCTTGGTCTGGATAACAAAAGTAGCAACGTGTGATTACGCATGCACATGTGATCATGTGTGATCAGCAACTGTATCTCACTCAGTTGTGAGAAAAGGGTCCCTTAGGAAAGATCAATGAACTCTCTCAGTCCCCTTGTTGGGAACAAACCACAGGCCAGGAATCATTCAACCACAGTAGCTCACAAGAAGTGCTGGAGCAAACCTGTGAATCCACCCACCACTTCCTGGCCTTTGGGGCAGGATTCAGCTGCCCACACTGGGCAGTCCCGGGAGCACAGATGGTGGGCTGGGCACCCCTCCTGCAGGCTTCAGGAGCTGCAGGCAGTCCCCGGTGGTTAAGTACATGGGTGGAACCTAGGAGGAGGAGGTTTATGCAAAACTGCAGGGTAGTTCAGGCTTTGACGTTTGCCTCCCCTTTACTACACATCAGACTCAAACCAGGCAAAAAGAGGGCATGCTTAAGGAGGGGAAGGAGAAAGAGGAGGAGGGAGGAGGGAAGGGATAAGAGGACGTGAAACTGTGGAAAAAGGCATTTGATGGAGCAGGAAGAAGGGAAAGGGAAAGTGGAGAAGGCAGCACAAAGGAAGGACAGGCAGAGAATGTGGAGCACCTTGACCACTAGAGGGAGAGAGGCGAGACATGCTTAGCACTTCACAGATAAGTAGAAAGAACTGCTAAACTCGGAGTGGGTGAGTTTGCAGGCAATGCTGTGGGTAGGGCTTGAACCTCGGCAAAGATGACCACAGCTGGGTTAGGAGGCTTCAGTCTGGGGACTTTCAGGATTCCCTTCGCCAGTCACCCCCTCTGGTGGCCTCCCTCCCAGGGCTGAGCCGATCGGGAACTGTCCATGGTCTGGTGCTGAAATACCCGGTGATCACCAGCCTCTCAGGCAGAGCCTTGCAGTCAACCTACAAGTATTCATTAAGCACCTGCTGTATGCCAGCCACTATTCCAAGCACTGAGGAAAGTAGCTGTGGATAAAAGAGACAAAAATCCCTGTCCTTAAGAAACTTGCCTTCTAGTGGAAGAAGTGAAGGAGGAAAAATAAAGTCAAGTCCTATGGAGAAAAAGCATGAAAAGAGAATGAAGTTTAGCAAATGCACCCCTAGCAGAGGTCACATGCTGTTCTTCACAAAGAATATAGTGGTGCAGAGTGCCCGGGCCAGGGAGTGGGCCCTCAGATAGGATGTGCTGAGGGGTTGGGGTGCAGCTCAGTGGTACAGTGTGTGCCTGGTATGAAGTGCTGGGCTGAATTCTCTACTACCAAAACAAAACACAGGATGTGCTGATGCTGGGTCATGGGTCACAGAGAATCTCAGCTAAGCAACCTGTCAGAGGCCAGGCCCCTTCCCCAATTCCAGCACTAGAAAATTGCTCATTCCCTGCCAGGGGACTTCCCATTCCACTACCCTCAGACTACAAAGGCCTCTATTGCACAAAAGAAGTTGGTTTCCATGCTGTGTGTTCAATGTTAGCTTAGGCCTGGATGATTTGAGACACTGGGCTCTGGGCCATCACAAACTTACTCTGGCTTCACTGTACTGGTCTATGAAGTAGGAACAATGATCCCTGAGGAGGTTGAAGGAGGCACCAAAGAAAATGTGTTGAGTTCTCTCTGCTGTAAGGGAGGAAAAGGATTCCATCTTACTGGAGTCCCATTTTTCTGAGTTCCGAGCACTCACCACGGAGTCTAATCCCATCAATGTGGAATGAATGAAGTGAGTGGCAGCAATGTCTCATGGATGTTCACAGGGAGCTTTATGGCTTTATTCTTTCTGGAGGAATACCTATTATATTAGTCTGCTTTCTGTTACTCTAATAAAACACAGAGACAATCAATGAGACAATCAATTTATAAAGAGAAAAGGTTTCTTTGGGTTCACAGATCTGGAGGTTCCACTTCACAATCAGTTGGCCCCAATGCTTTGGACCTGTGGTGAGGTATCACATCATGGTGGGATCATATGATGGAGCAAAACTGCTCACCTCACAGCTAGGAAACAAAGGAGAGAAAGAGAAAGGGACTGGAGTCCCACAGTCCCCTTAGGAAACATGCCCATAATGCCTAAAGACCTCCCATTACCCCTTCCACATTACCTCCCCAAGACTGGGAATTGAACCCAGGGGCACTTGATTCCTGAGCTACAACCCTGGTTCCCACTTCTTAAAATTTTTTTGAGGAAGGGTCTTGCTAAGTTGCTGAGGCTGTTCTTGAACTTGTAGTCCAGAGTAGCAGGACTAGCTGGCATTGCAGTGAGGCCACACCTTCCAAAAGCAGCACCCTGGGAACCAAGTCTTTAATACATGAGCCTTTCAGGGGCATTCAAGAGCCAAACCACAGCACTTATGATCATCCTGAAAGTGCCTTAGGAAATGATGGGTTAGGATTTGGGAAGGACTCAAGAATCCAGACAATTTTAGGAGCTTGTGGGGTTTTATAATCTCAACATTTTAGTGTATGCCTATAATGTAACAGGTACTCAATAAGCAATGATGGGAGGGATGGAGGGATAGGGGGGATGGAGGGATGAGAAGTTGGGGGGATGGCAGCATGGAGGGACGGAGAGATAGAGGAATGGAGGGGTGGATGGGTGAAAGAATATGTTGTTCTACTTACTTCCAAGTTGTGAGAAACAAAGGAAAGAAGGTGAAAGTGATTTGAGGCATAAGAACTCAGGACAGAATTATTTTTAGCTCCCTTTAGAAGGAAAGTTTGGAGGACTAATGGAATTCATTCATTCATTCACTCATTCATTCATCACAACCACACAGAGTGAATGCAAGAATAAGAATTAACATTGGGAAATATTCAGGAGGGGACAATTAACTAAATATGGGATGGGGCAGGAGGCCAAGGATGGCTTTCTGGAGGTGAGTCCAAAGGGTCTTTTGGGGGAATGACCTCAGGGCTCCAGCTCTCATGCCAGTCTTCCAGTTACAAAAATCATACTTGGGACTTGGAATCTGTAGGTGGCTGCAATCTGATGGCTGTGGTCCCTGGCCCTAACAAATCTACTGTGTCCCCTCCCATTTCATCCCCATCCCTCCTATCATCCTTTTTTTCTGTCAGCTGCTATCAGCCTTCCCACACCCAGAACAAGTATCTGCATCATGCAGACGACTATAAGACTCAAAGGAACAAGGGTTGAATGGCAAATTTCCAAGCAGAATGAAAAATAATTGGGGAGCCATGTGACAGCAAGGGGGTCCTGCCCAAGCACCTCTCCACCCCAGGTCTTTCTCCAATACCTCAGACCTCACTCACCTCACCCTCCCAGCGTCACCTACAAACCAGCCCCTCTGCCCCCTGCAAACCAAAGCATGACTGGACCTTTAAGTGGGGGAAAATGCTTCATCATGTTCTGCTTCTCCATGCAAAGCCAGAAACTCCCTTCCCCCTCTTCCCTGTTCCCAGCGCACTCTCCTTCCAGTAAAACGTGGTTAAAGGAACAGCACCATCACTTCCCCAGCTCTGAGGGTCTGCCTAACACCAGGGGCATGGGAAAGAGAAAGGAACTGGCAGAGTTTTTTTTCTGGGGGATCTGTCTGTCTCTGTCTTGGGGATCCTAACAGAAGGAAAAAGAGGATAAGTTGGGGGTCCAGTGGGGGTTGAAATAATTGCCTGGGGAAGATTCAGATCTGGGAGGGGAGTCTATACTGACTTCCAGAGGATGTCAGGGCTTATGGCATCCCTGGGGGTCCTTTCAACTCTCAGTGAAAAAGGAGTACAGGCCCAGTTCACGTGGAGAACTACCCAGAAAATAGGGAACTGGATGGACCCCTAACAGAACATCCAGGAGTAGGTCCCTGGTTCACTGACTCTCTGGACCACTCACCCACCCCCTCATCATTTCCTATCTGCATAGCACAGGAACAAGGCAAGAGATAGCTGGCAACCCTCCCTCCTCTCCAAGGTAAAGACAAAGGCAGAGATTAACCCCTTTGTCCCCAAACAGAAACAGGCTCTGTCACTGATGCTAAAGTGCCAGCTGCAGTGCTACCCCCACTCCCAATGCATTTGACATGAAGCAAAACCAAGAAAGAGCCCCATAACAAAACAGTTGCAGAGCCCCCAAATCCAAGGAATCCCCTTTTCTGCCTGACTCCCCATTAGGGCTCATGGGGATGAGGGACTTGAGTAGTAAGAAAGCATCCCACCACTTCCTTGGGAGCGAGAAGGGATGCCTGTGGAGGTGTCAGCTTGTCTGTTGTGGGGGTTGGGACAAGAAAAGTTGAGACAGAGGAGATGGGAAACCGAGAAGGAGAAAGATGGATTTTTCTAGTTGTGGGAAAGCGGGTGTCGTACCCATAGGCAATATATGGGCTCCCCTCTGATTCACCCCACCAAGCAATGTGAAAGCTCCTGGGCAGTTGGGTTCTAGAGTGGCAGCTGGTCCCTGAGGCAAGACCCCCTCACAGTACAAACGGAAGAGCCAGAATGGCAGGACAGAACTTGTCCAAGGTCATTCAGCCAGCAAGCTACATAGCTGACCCCAGTATACAGAATCTGGCTTGGGTCTTCTCTGCCCCTCACACTCAGCCCAGGCTCCCCCTGCCTGTTCAGGGGACCCTCTGTCCCTTCATTCAGAGTCCCCCTTGCTGAGGCCGGCTGCTATCTCCCACTTCCAATCTTGGGGGCCACCGCAGAATTTCTGGAGAATACAGTTTCCCCACCACCACCCAGGGTTCCCTCTCTCCCTTTTCTGCAGTGTCTCCCATACCCGCTTTCAGGGTAGTCTTACTGTCCTTCCCAACTCCAGGTCCTCCTTCCCCATTCCAAAGCCAGCTGCAGAGTTTCCAGAGTCCTCTCCCAGTGGTTGCTTTAGCAATTAGGGGAACACGGTAGGAGTCCCCTATCTATTCTCTGTAGCACACACCATCCCCCCATTCAATTGCCTGGCTCCCTCACTATTTCGGCCCAGCTGCAAATTCTCTGCATCTCCTATCCCGAAGGCCTCTCTATTAGGAAAACCTTGTGCACCGTTTCCTGCAAAGGTCCCCTCATCCTAATGATCACAGAACGCTCCATCCCAAAGGCACCCGGCCCTTATTCCCAAGTCCTGTTGCTCTCCCCCTATTTCAGGTCCCCGCTCTTATTCTGAACACACTAGCAGGGTCTTCCCGCCCGCACTTGAAGGTCCCCATTAGTTCTCTCCGGAAGTCCTCTACCTCTTGCCCTGACCTCGGGAGACTCCTCAGGCGCTGCGACGATTCCCCTTCACTCCTTGCTCCCCCTGCCCCGCCCCGCCCCTCTCACTGCGGCGGAGCCGGTGTGCCCGGGGCTGCGGGGGAGGAGGTGGAGAGGGCGGGGCCCGGCTCCCCAGCCCCCCACTGCCAAGGGGCTGGACCCGGCCAAGGCGACTATAAAAGAGCTGGCGTCCTGGAGCTGTCGCAGTGCCGCCCACCCCGTCCCGGCCCCGCGCTCCGGCTCTGCCGGCGGCCCGCACCTGCTTGGCCATGATGAGCTTTGGCGGCGCGGACGCGCTGCTGGGCGCCCCGTTCGCGCCGCTGCACGGAGGCGGCAGCCTGCACTATGCGCTGGCCCGGAAGGGTGGCTCGCGTTCGGCGGCCGGCTCCTCCAGCGGATTTCACTCGTGGGCGCGGACGTCCGTGAGCTCCGTGTCGGCCTCGCCCAGCCGCTTCCGTGGCGCAGGCGCCGCCTCAAGCACCGACTCGCTAGATACGCTGAGCAACGGGCCAGAGGGCTGCGTGGTGGCCGCGGCGGCGGCGCGCAGCGAGAAGGAGCAGCTGCAGGCCCTGAACGACCGCTTCGCGGGCTACATCGACAAGGTGCGGCAGCTTGAGGCGCACAACCGCAGCCTGGAGGGAGAGGCGGCCGCGCTGCGACAGCAGCAGGCAGGCCGCGCAGCCATGGGTGAGCTGTACGAGCGCGAGGTGCGTGAGATGCGCGGCGCAGTACTGCGCCTGGGCGCGGCGCGGGGCCAGCTGCGCCTGGAGCAGGAGCACCTGCTCGAGGACATAGCGCACGTGCGCCAGCGCCTCGACGACGAGGCCAGGCAGCGCGAAGAGGCTGAGGCGGCGGCGCGCGCACTCGCGCGCTTCGCGCAGGAGGCTGAAGCTGCGCGAGTGGAGCTGCAGAAGAAGGCGCAGGCACTGCAGGAGGAGTGCGGCTACCTGCGGCGCCACCATCAGGAAGAGGTGGGCGAGTTGCTCGGTCAGATCCAGGGCTGCGGCGCCGCGCAGGCGCAGGCTCAGGCCGAAGCGCGCGACGCTCTCAAGTGCGACGTGACGTCGGCGCTGCGTGAGATCCGCGCGCAACTCGAAGGCCATGCGGTGCAGAGCACGCTGCAGTCAGAGGAGTGGTTCCGAGGTGCGCAGGCGCGCGGGGGTTGGGGAGGGGCGCCTCCTGTTGACCAGGCAGGGAGCTGCTGGCTGGGTTGATCCGACGGGGTGCGGGTTGATTCCGTGTGCAGTTAGCAGAACCAGAGGGCTCACAGCCCAGCTTCCCTCCTCAAAGTGCATGCCCCCTACTTAAGTAACTTTCACTCTGGGTGTCTTGTAGGACACCACCAACTCTGGGTTCTCCTTTGGTTGCTCTGCTTCAGATTCTTTAAGTTTGTGCTTTCACCAGGGGCCCCCTCGTCTGAGACCTTGGCCCATCAAGAACAAAACAACTTGCTTCTAGATCCAAAGTAGTGCTGGCCTCTGGTCCATAATGCATACCCTGCAAGTACTGCCCATCCCCCTTTCCTGCACTCTGCAGGGTCTCCATTCTTCTGACCCCTATGAGGCTCCTCCCCACTCCCTGCACCATGCATAATGCCCTCACCTTAATCTGCAGTGTAGGATGAAATGGGTGGGGCATTTTTATATTCTGTCTTCCCAGGGTGGATCACCACAACCAATGGCCAAGAATAGCTTAGTCTGGCCTCTTCGCTATTTAAAATCCCCTCTCTTCAGCAAGCTGGAACCCTCCCAAGTCCCCACCACCACCCAGCTCCGTGGAGTCCTGAGTCAGCTAGACTGCAACTGACCTAAAGCTGTGCCCAGCAGCTGTAGGGTGACCTTGACCAACACTAGCTCTCTCTGGTTTTCTTTCTTTTTGATTGAAAGAGCTGGGTGTACCAAATGACCTTCTCAGTCTGGGGACTTATGTGATCCCAACTGAAACTGTCTGTAAAACTGCACTGTTCTGGGGAGAGAGTGCAGAGACTTCAATGATTTTTCAAATGAGTTTGCAGTCCACAATAGATGAGAATTCTCACCCACCTGGACGATTTCTAAGTCTTTGCCAGCACTAAAAGGGAAAGCCAGGAATACTCCGTTGGATGCTTGAATTTTCCCATTCCTTTTCTACCCCTCTGCAGTGGCAGAACCCCTCCCCCATCTCTGCAGCAAGGCCCCTCCCAGAGGGGAACTCTGTTTTTTTGAGTTTGCCCTTCACTCAGGCAAACCATCCTAGGACTTGTGGTCCAGACAACTGGCTTCTCTCCACCAAGACTCAGGCTCTGAGTGCCATTATGTGGGGATTCAGGATGTTCATTTTCAGAAGTTGTAAACCAATCTAAACGTCTCCACTGGCCACTGGGCTTCTTAGAACCAGGAGCCTGTGGGTAGCAGGGGCCCGGGTGTGGCTGCCATCAACTGGGGTGTTCCTGTGCTACAGAATGCACAGCCAGGTGGAGGAAGGAACAGAAGGGCTGACACACAGGACCTTGAACTTGCAGTGACCTTGGACTCTGCGCAGAAATCTGTAAAGAAGGTACCATGGCTGCATGGTGACCTGATTGCACAGAGCTTTCATGCCTCCAAAGTTGGCTCCTTAACTAATTCAACCACAAGCCTCCAGCTCAGTTAAGTCTCATGGGCCAAATTTCACATCTGAGCCCCCAGCAATGCTGGCCTCTTGCTGAGGAACTGGACCTGGTACTGGGACCAGAAATGGGAGCTTCCTCTCCCCTGAAGGGTTGATAAATTTCTAGGTTGAGGGAGACTGAGTCTAGTCTTTGGAACCAGATAATCACTAGATTTGAATCCTTATCTGCTACTCACTGGCTGGGTGGCCTTGGGCTTGCCTTTCTCATAGGATAGAGTGAGGTAAGCCTCCAGGATGGTGCCTGGCACCCACTAATTCCCCAACCCATGTGTGTCACCTTCCAGATCTGAGCCCTGGAACCCAATCTCGGTGTGTCTAAACCTGTACCCTGCTCCCTTCTCCATCTAGTGAGGCTGGACCGACTGTCAGAGGCAGCCAGAGTGAATACAGATGCCATGCGCTCAGCCCAGGAGGAGATAACCGAGTATCGGCGTCAGCTGCAGGCCAGGACCACAGAGCTGGAGGCGCTGAAAAGCACCAAGGATTCCCTGGAGAGGCAACGCTCTGAGCTAGAGGACCGCCATCAGGCTGACATTGCATCCTACCAGGTAGGCAGAGGGACAAACTGCCTCATCTGGTTGGGTGACCTGGATAAATCATTGTTCCTCCCCAAGCAGGATATAGTGGTTAAGAGCATGGGTTTTGCAGTCTAGGGTTGGCTCAGTGGTAGAGCGCTTGCCTGGCATGTGTGAAGCACTGGGTTTGATTCTCAGCATCGCATATAAATAAGTGAATAAAATAAAGGTAAAGGTCCAACAATAACTGAAAATATATACAAAAAAATTAAAAATTAAAAAAAAAAAGACTGTGGGTCTCGAAGTCAGACATACCAGGACTGTAGCTGTGTGACCCAAGAGAGTTTTCTGCCTGTATGAACTTAAACTTCTCCTCTGCAGAAAAGAAACAAAAATGAAAAACTAATACCTGCTTTATAGAGCTTTGAGAGTTAAAGAGAGAGATAAACTTTGAAGTGCTTAGCAGGGTATCCAATTAATAGTAACCTGTGGGTAGCCTTGGGAAGGTCTTGGTAGGTTCCTCCAATTAAAGGTAACTTTCAAAGAACTTAGCTTATAAATAATGCATAGTGGTAGAGATTTTAGGAAGCAAATAAGTAAGAGAAAATAAAAAGTGATAATCATTAACTTTAAGCTATAGCTACAGTGGGCCTGGGGTGAGATGACAAGTTTCATCTTGTATTTAATATGCTTTTGTGTATTGTCCCTGTCGTAAGGTCATCAATAACAGATGTGTACCAAGCCCTGGTGATGTGTGGCAGGCACTTTGGGGAAGTGGGATGGAGAAAATTCTAATAAGGCTCTGGTCCCATTGAGCATTTTCTATTCTTAAGAGATCTGTGACAATCCACCCACCATCATGGCCAGGCCAGCATCTGTTTCATTCTAGACCTTTTCCCAGGCTGAGATTTTTGTGTCATATTTTTCTCTGTCCATAAATGAGGACTCTGAAGCTTTGTTAGGGTGAAGTTTGGTCCCTAGTGGGCCTGGCTGGGAAGGGCAGCTTGGGTTTACACAGCCAGCCCCAGCTTGCCTGGTGATGAGGGCCAGGCACTGACCGGAGAATGACACGCGTGGTCTGTTATCCCCAGGAAGCCATCCAGCAACTGGACACTGAGCTGAGGAACACCAAGTGGGAGATGGCAGCCCAGCTCCGAGAGTACCAGGACCTGCTAAACGTCAAGATGGCTCTGGATATTGAGATTGCTGCTTATAGGTGAGTCAGGCCAGGAGCTGCTGGGCGGTGGAGAGCCCTTGTGTTCTTGTGAGGTGAAACCTTGGGTTTCAAGTCCTATTTAGGCCATGTGGCCCTTTTAGAGACAAAAACCCCCTTTTATTTTTTTAAATCTTGGTAAAATAAATAACATGATATTTGCCATTGTCTTAAGTATCAGTTGTGTTAAGTACATTTGCACTGTTGTATAACCCTTACCACCATCCATCTCCAAAACCGTTTTTATCATCTTGAACTCAAACTTCATCCCATTCTCCCCTTCCCTTAGACCCTAGTAACCACCGGTCTACCCTCTGAGAGGCAGAAATCTTTTTTTTTTCTTTTGGTGGTACTGGGGATTGAATTCAGAGGCACTTAACTACTGAGCCACATCCCCAGCCCTTTTTTATATATTTTATCTAGAGACACGGTGTCTCTAAATTGCTTGGACCTGTAAGTTGCTGAGGTTGGCTTTGAACTCAGATCCCCTTGCTTCAGTCTCCCAAGCCACTGGGATTATAGGCGTGCACCACCACGCCTGGCAAAGGCAAAAATCTTTTTTTTTTAGTTGTAGATGGACATAATACCTTTATTTTGTTTGTTTATGTGGTGCTGAGGATTGAACCCAGTGCCCCATGCATGCGAGGCAAGCGCTTCTACCACTGAGCCACAAACCCAGCCCAAAGGCAGAAATCTTGACAGTGACTTTTTTTCATCTGACAATGACTTAAAGGGTCCTCTTTTCTTCAAATCCAGTCAGCTAGAGGCCTGCTCTGGAGGGAAATAGATACTAAATTGTCAGATGCTTTTATAACTCTGTCATTTACAGTTTCTTTCTTTCTTTCTTTCTTTCTTTTTTTGGTACCAGGAATTGAACCCAGGGTACTTTGCCCCTGAGCCACATCCCCAGCCCCTTTTATTTTTTAATTTTGAGATGGGTTCTCACTAATTTACTAAGACCAGCTTTGAATTTGTGATCCTCCTGCCTCAGCCTCCTGTCTTTGGGACTATAGGCATGCGCCCCTACACCCAGCTCCCTTAGAGTTCCTTTGGTTTCTGAGCATTCATTTCTTGGGGAAGTAAAATGGAGATGATCGTAAAGTGTCCATGTCGTGGGTTATTGGGTGAGCTAATCCTGTTAAACTAATCCAAGTAGCACATGTACCTGGTAATCACAAAATGCTTAGTAAGGGGTGGCCATGAGGAAGCCAATCCCCCTGGCCGAGCCCTCCCCATTTAGCTGGTCTAAGGCTGACCCCATGAGGACCTGTTCTAGTTGCTGACTGATGACTTTTGACTTTCCGCCTGTTGACTTTAGTCTGTATTTCCCCCTGCCTCCAAAGCTAGGGATTGAACCCAGGGGTACTTTACCACTAAGCTATATCCCCATCCCTTTTTTATTTTGAGACAGGGTCTTGCTAAGTTGCCCAGGCTTGCCTCAAACTTGTGATCCTCCTGCCTCAGCCTCCCCAGTAGCTGGGATTACAGACATGTGCCACCACCCCTTTGCTCTTACCTCTAATCTTGCTGTTCAAAGTGTGGTCCATGAATTAGCAGAATCAGTGTCATCCAACAGTTTGTTAGACTTAGGCCTCGCTCCTGGCTACTGGATCAGGAGCTGCATTTGGCTCCCAGGTGATTTGTGTGCTGTTAAATCTGGGAAGCACCAGTCTGTAGAGATTACCCCTGCATTCCCTCTGAGGCAAGCATGCTACTAAATCTTTTTTATTCACAATTTCACTGAAACAACGCTCTGAAATAAGTACTCTTGTGATTTTCTTTTTGCCAATGAGGAAATTGAAGCCTTAAGAGTTTGAGTGGCTTGGCCAGTGTCACCATCTAGTTAGTAGCAAGGCCGCCAGGAGGAATTGTTTCCACCACTCTGTTCCTAAAACCTAAAGGATTACAATAAATGGTGACAAGAGGAATTCAACTGGCAATATTGTAAGACCTTCTTAAACAGAATTTATCAATGTAGAATTGTTTGCTTCCTGCTTTCCCTCTTTCTGTCCATTATAATAATTATTATATATATATATATATTTTTTTTATATATATATATTTTTTTGCAGTGCTGGGGATTGAACCCAGGGCCTTGTGCTTGCAAGGTCATTTTTATATTTATTATTTATTTTTGCAGTACTGGTGATCAAACCCAGGGCTAGGCAAGTGCTCTATCACTGAGATCCACTTTTACCACTTTTGTTTATGTAGGAGCTTTCTCTTGAGATCCATTCTTCAAGGTGTGTGGAGGGTGTTTTATTTCATAAATTGGAGTGTCTTCTACATTAAACAAGAACAACCCCATTGAAGAATGGAGTCTAGGGGTCACTTGGATGATGTGCTAAATGACTTTCTCCATTCTCCAAAGTGTTTACTTCTGGGGGTGTAGCTCAGTGGTAGAGTGCATACTAAGTATGTGCAAGCTTCTGGGTTCAATCCCCAGCACCTAAATAAATAAAAAAAAAAACAGATTCAAAATGCCTACCAATAATAAAAAAGATCAAAAATGTCAGGCCCAGAGGCACACACTTATAAGCCAAGCAACTTGGAAAGCTGAGGCAGGAGGATCTTCAACTTCAAGGCCAATCTGGACAACTTAGTGAGACCCTGTCTCAAAACAAAACTGAAAAAGGCTGTGATTGTAGCTCAAGGGTAAAGCCCCCATGAACTCAATCCTCATTACCACCAAAAAAATAAAAAATAAACGGCCAACCTATCATTCATTCACATTCCTTCCCTCACCAAAGTTCATGTCATTGCATGCCATGAAGCTTCAGGATACTCTAGGAAGACCCCAAACCAACAAATCTGCTCTGAGTTAATAGTAACATGTTTCATTATCAATTCCGCAGGAAACTCCTGGAAGGTGAAGAGTGTCGGATTGGCTTTGGCCCAAGTCCTTTCTCTCTTCCAGAGGGACTCCCGAAAATTCCCTCCACATCCACTCACATAAAAGTCAAAAGTGAAGAGAAGATCAAGGTCGTAGAAAAGTCAGAGAAGGAAACTGTGATTGTGGAGGAGCAGACAGAAGAGATCCAAGTGACTGAAGAAGTGACTGAAGAAGAGGAGAAAGAGGCCAAAGAGGAGGAAGGCAAGGAAGAAGAGGGAGAAGAGGAAGAAGCAGAAGAGGGAGAAGAAGAAACAAAGTCTCCCCCAGCAGAAGAGGCTGCATCTCCAGAAAAGGAAGCCAAGTCCCCTGTGAAGGAAGAGGCCAAATCACCAGCTGAGGAAAAGTCCCCAGTGAAAGAAGAGGCCAAGTCACCAGCTGAGGCCAAGTCTCCAGAGAAGGCTAAGTCTCCTATGAAAGATGAAGCAAAATCACCAGCTGAGGTCAAGTCTCCTGAGAAGGCCAAGTCCCCAGTGAAGGAAGAAGCAAAGTCACCAGCTGAGGCCAAGTCCCCAGTAAAAGAAGAGGTGAAATCACCAGCTGAGGTCAAGTCTCCTGAGAAGGCCAAATCCCCAGTGAAGGAGGAAACCAAGTCTCCAGCTGAGGTAAAATCCCCAGAGAAGGCCCAGTCCCCAGTGAAGGAAGAAGCAAAGTCCCC
>JAJEJO010005803.1:531092-587355 GCA_020662805.1 Glaucomys volans
AAAAAAAAAAAAAAAATACAAAAAGGGAGCTGGGGTTGTAGCTCAGTGGTAGTAGAATGCTTGCCTAGCACATGTGGGCCACAGGGTTCCATCCTCAGCACCACGTAAAAATAAATAAATAAATAAATAAATAAATAGTGTTTATATATATATATGTGTGTGTGTGTGTGTGTGTGTGTGTGTATATATATACACATATAAATATATATATATATATGTTTATATATATATATTTATGGGCTGGAGATGTGGTTCACTGGTTAACTGCCCCTGGATTCAATCCCTGGTACCAAAACAAAAACAAAAAACAAACCAACAAAAAAACCCCAACCATGTGAGTAAGTACAGAAGCAGATCCTCCCCAGTTGACCCATAAGATAAGACTACAGCCCTAGAAACCACCCTGATTGCAACCATGTGAGATACTATGGAAGAGCCCACCCAGCTAAGCAGCTTCTGGGAAAATAAGTGTTTATTATTTTGAAGTCACCAAGTCTTGGGGTAATTTGTTACACAAAAATAGATGATATAGCTTCTCCTTTAGAGAGACCTTCTCTGCATGGAGATTCTCAGTAGTTAGGGGCTTGCACCATTCCAGGTACAAATGAGGGGAGAGAGATTCTGCCCCCACCAGTTGAAACCATAGTCTGAGAAGTGAATCTGATTGGATGACTGGGTCATGTGCCCAAACTGGAATGAATCACTGTGGTGGAGCACACTGATTGGACTTCATAGGTCACATGCCTAGCTTTAGGCCCAGGGACGGATATCAGCCCACCTAAATCACATAAACTGCACCTGATATTTCAAAACCTAGGGAAAGAGTGGATCCTTAAAGCTTCTGGAGGGAACAGGGACCATTTAGAAGTATATACTGATAAACAAAATGGGAGGGTAGAAAAAGGACAATTTCAGGCATACAAAGTCTCAAAAAATTACTTCCTATAAATGAACTGGGGACATGCTCCAACAAAAGAACCTAAATCATAGGCTGCGAGTGTAGCTGTGTGGTAGAGTGCTTTCCTAACAGGTGTGAGGCCCTGGGCGCAATATTCAGAATCATAAATAAAACCCCAAAACAACAAAACTAAACCCCACATACCAACAAATAGAATCTCTAGCAATACAAAAACAAGGACAGTAGTCTGGGAATGAGTTTAGTGGTAGAGTGCTTGCTTAACATGCATGAGGCCCTGGGCTTGATTCACAGCTACACACACAAACACACACAGACACATACACACACACACAGACTACGACAGAGAGAAGCAGGGATTCTGACTCTGGAATAATAACAAAGAGGTGTTGAAGGACAAGAGCTGTGCATTTCCTGTCTATCCAGACTAGGGTGGGTATATAGGGAGAAGGGGAGTTCCAAGGGGAAAAAAATTGAACTGATAAATTATTTGACTTGATTGACCAGGTTCAAAATTGAAGTGAAAGCCCTTTACTGAAGCTATTGGAGATTGTAGGAAGATTTAGTCAAGTTCAACAAAAACAAAACAGACAATAAAAGGGAGGTGATTATCAACTCCAGGACAATCAAAAAATTATAAAAGGAAGTATAATTATGATAACTAGCCAATTTAAAGATCACAACAGTTACATAATAAATCATAAAAGCAATGAATTTGGATTCTACAAAAAAGTAAAATAAATATATATATGAAGAATGAGGAAAGAAGAAGGGAGGTTTGTGATTGATCAAAAACATTTATGTCTCTGTGAGGCCCTGAGTTTAATTCCCCAACCACCTTCACCATGATAACAACAAATCACTCATCTCTCCTAATAGATAGTTTGGGGGAAATTAATAGATCAGAGAAAAGATGGAAAACCAGGCACAGTGGTGCTGCCTGCAATTCTAGCTACAGAGTGGAAGAAAACATTCACAAGTCATATTTCTTATAAGGGCCTAGTAGCTATAATATTTAAAGAACTCAACAAAAGATAAATAGTTCAATCCAAAAACAGGCAAAGGATTTTTGATGGCCATTTTACCTTAATCTTCTCCTAACTGACTAAATTGTCACTGAATTGTTCACTTTATTTTATAAAAAATGTGCAGACCCCTGACAATTGACAACATTCCAAAACAAAGTAATGGTTGAGTGGGATTTTTAGGAGTTGGGGTTCTGGAGTACTAGGAAGAAATGTTGGTATCCTCTTCATTACAGATGGATAGCTTAGGTCTATAAATGGGAGACTTTGGGCTGCTAATCCAGTATGAAAACCTGTGGAATGACACATCTTTCTGTCGTTCCTCGTCTGCTATTTCCTCTGTTCCACAGAAATGCACCATACAAAGCCCAGTAGGCTAGCTTAGAATCTAGTCTTCCCCTTGAACAGGAAAGGGAATGAAGGAAAGGTCACTCCTGAGTTTCCATGCCTTCCCCTTCTTCACCTTGAGGTGGTTCTTCGGTATTCTCCTCCTCTTCCTCTCATAAGCCTTTTCTGAAGGTGTCACTATCTACTCCTTCCCAGGTAGTTATTTCAGAAGCAAGATAGCTGGCATCACCCTCCTAGCCAAGGATCTTCCTAAAGCCGCCATGCGAGAGGATTCGAACCAGTCTGAGCTGTGTAGCAGGCCGTATCCTGCTATTCCAGGGTCATGACCTTGTGTACTCTGAAGTTGCCACTCTCACAGGGGTCAGTGATACCCACTGATCCTGGAAGGAACAGTCCTGCAGCCAGAATCTGAAAGCAATGCCTGTATGCCACGTTTAGGGCCAAAGGCTGTCTGGTGGGGTTATTCATCATAGCACAGTGCCCAAGTAGGTCAAGGATTCAGGGTGGGAGGGGCTCAAAGCCAGGAAAATGAATCCTCAAGTCCTTCAGCAGTCTGATGAGAATTTTAACTGTGGACTGAGAAGCATTTTCCTCAAACCAGCAGGCATGTGGGATGGCTGCTAAGGGACTCTGCAACACCGTGATATCCAAGTGGAGTTCTGGGTCCAGTTTTCGGAAGCTGGGTAGCACTGTCATAATGAGAATCTTCACCACAGCATCAGAAGAACTGATTTCAAAACCGGTTTCATTGGTCAGCATGGTCAAAACTTCAGATAGATCCTGTGCTCTTAAACTTTCCATGACTTTGTTCCCCAGGGCAGCAACAGCTTCCAATGTTGGCAGAATTTTTAGTATTACTGCCAGGTCAGCTGTGTTGTGTTCTGTGTCTTGTAGTCATTGTTCCCTTTTTATATGATCCTACCTGTCTGGACTTCTTCAATTAGCACTTCAAATGCCCCTGAAGCCACAATCAAATTGTTTATTTTTGTCACCAGAAAAAGGATTGAGTCCTATTCAGCAGAATTGGGAGCAAGGTCCTGATTCCTCTTCAGCACAGCTTCACTGAAGGAAGTTTCATCAGCTGGTAGCTTGACCCCAGGGAAGGCCATTGCACACAAATAGAAATCAAATGGGATATGTGGCACAAAGGGCCTGAATCCTCCCCCTGGGCCTCCTTTGGAACTAAAGCACCCACCACGGCCAGGTCTCTGTTGCACCCCATGGCGCCCTTAATCCTGACAATGAAGGCACACCAACTGCCCCCTTCTTCCCTTCCCTCTCTTTCCTCCGAGGCATGGGTAACTGGAGAGGTGTCTTGCCCACCAAGTTGTTCACTTTAAAATGATTACTTTTATGTTATGTGAATTTTACTCCAATAGGCTATTTCAAAACTCTTATTGTGTCAAAATACATAACAAAATTCACCATGAGTAACAATATTTAGTACATTCACAATGTTGTATGACCATCGCTATTTGTTCCAAAATATTTTTATCATTTTCTCAAAAAGGAAACCCAGTACCTGTTAGTACTCAGTCATTTCCTGTTTTCCTCTCCCTAAGTCCCTTGCAGTCACTAATCAGTCCACTTTCTGTCTTTATGACTTTGCCTATTCTGGACATTTCAGAGAGGTGAAATCATCATAAAATATGATCCTTTTGGTCTGTCTTCTTTCTGGAAGTAGTCATTTTGTCTATTTCTTCCTTCTACCAAGGCAATACAGGAGGACGGAAGTGCTTTTATTGTTAAGATTTTTGCAAAAGTCTAGAGATTTCTTCAACCATCATATATAAATATCAGCCTTATACAGTACATTAATGATTATAAAAATAATTTTCTGCCTTTCTTACTATCCCATTTCTGGGTTTATTCATTGAATTTAACCACATTTTACCTTAATCTAACAGACTATAAATTTCACGTATCACTTCATTCAAGAAATATTTATTGGGCTGAGGATATATAGCTCAGTTGGTAGAGTGCTTGCCTGTCAAGCAAAAGGCCCTGGGTTCAATACCCAGCACTGAAAAAAAAAGGAAAAAAAGAAAAAACACTTATTGTCAGCATTGGTGTATGTCTGTAACCCAGCAACTTAGGAGGCCAAGGCAGGAGGATCGCAAGTTCAAGGCCAGCTTTAGCAACTTAGTGAGACCCTCAGCAACTTAGTGAAAACCTGTCTCAAAATTTTAAAAAAGAATAAAAAGGTCTGAGGATGTGGCTCAGTGGAAACATGCCCCATGGTTCTATCCCCAGTACTGGGGGAAAAAAAAAGAAAAAAAAGAAGAAATATTTACTAATCTCATTGTGCACCAACATTGTGTAAGGCCTGAGAGGCTCTAAAGTAAGCAGAACACAAAACACTTCAATCTAGTGGGAAAACAAATATTAAAGAGTACCACACAGACTGCTATGTAATTAAATGTTCTATATGTTTTATTCTAGGGACCTCTCTGGGTATTTGCCTCTAGCTTCCGGCTCCATTTTTCTAACTATACTTTTGGTTTTCTATTTGGGAAACCATACCTTCTCACTCCAAGGCCATGTACTACACTAAATAATGGTACCCCAAAGATATCCAGGTTCTAATTTCCAAAACCTATGTGCATGTTATCACAAATGGCATGTGGAACTTTGCAAAAATGATTAGGTTAAGGATCTCAAGATGTGGAGTTGGTCCTAGTTTATCTGGGGAGACCCAATGCCATCAGAAGGGTCTTTGTGTGAGGATGGCTGAAGGATTAGCCAGAAGAGGTGATACACTAATGATGCACAGATTAGACTGAGGCACTTTACAGATGGAGGAAGGGGCTACAAGCCAAGGAGGCCTCTAGAAGCTGGGAAAAGCAGAAAACAGATTCATCCCTAGAGCCTCCAGAAGGAACCAATCTTGCCAATTTTTACTGTAGTCCAATGAATCTAATTTTGGACATATGTGTTCCAGAATTTTAAGAGGTTAAATCTGTCATGTCACCAAGTTTGTGGTGATTTGTTACAGCAGCCATATGAACCTAATATAGGCCATGTGCCAGCACAGAGGGACCAAACCAGGGGGCTAGGCTTCAAGAGTTGGAGTCCCCTGGCAGAGGAACAAGGAACCCAGTGTGAAAGGCCATCCTCATCCAAGAGGTCCCTTCTCTAGGTTGAAACCTGGAGTACAGGGACAAACAAGTCTCTCCTGTCTGCTGAGCAATCCTAAATAGCAGTTATGGTACCAAGAATTGATCCTTAACTCCCACAACCACCCTGTGAGAAAGGTTCTGTCTACTCCCAGTTGTGAGGGAGGACCCCCAAGGCTTAGACTGAGTTGAGCAACTAGGGTCATGCAGCTGCTCAGGTTGGAACGAGGACCTAGATGAGCCAGTTTTACACCAAGTTGTTAACTCCTGACCACTGTGCTACTCTGGGTGTACTGAAATGAACAACTTCCACTGCTGAACTGAATATATGGCCCACCATGTATGCCAGCCTGCATGGACACTGAGCCTGAAGCAAAGAGGAGCTGCAGTCTGGATTATGCCACAGCATAGGAACTACAGAAAGGTCATGGACAGTTTTAGCTGAGAAGAAAGTTTCTAGGTGCTCCCTTCAGATCCCTTCCCCACCCTTGTCACCCTTGAATGGCTCAATTCAATAGTTCAAAGGGGTTGATTGTCCTGGGTTTCTCATTTGCTTTAAGACTCTGCTCCTTACAGCCAAAGGATTCTTTTTTCTTAGTCTGCTTCTTTGAAGAGAGAAAATCTCTTTTGGAAGGGTAAAAGGTGCAATGAGCCCTGCCTAGGAAAAAGAGCCTCCTCCCAGTCCTCACAAGTCAAGTCCCTGTTTCCTTTTGGAGACAAGCTTTGTGCTGAGTCAGACTGGCCATCTTCCAGCCAAGAACAGAAGTGGAAGCTCCAATGCAGGAGCCAGTAAAGGAACTATTTTTAGGTCTTATTTTAATCTTATTCAGCACAGGCAGTGAGATACAAGGCCTGAAGGTGGCCAGACCAAGGGGATGCCTGCGGGGACAAAGTCCCAGGTAAGTAGGTCAGGAAAAAGACAAGATCTTGCTATGGGGACAGAAAGAAGCACCCAGAGGCTCAAGACAAAATCAATTTTACTTTTTGTGATATTCCCAATCAAACTTTTTTTCCTTCCACAACAATGAACTTTGGTATCCACTGTAAGCATTCAGTAAAAGTAGATGTTGACTGATTGCTGTTTCTCCTGCCTGCTCAGCTGATCACTGAGCTTCTCAGGAATAAGATTTTCTGAAGGAGAGGCCTGTCACAGAGCTCCTAAGACAGGAAACCAGCTGCAGAAGACAAAAGAGGGGAGCTGCTCAGAGAATTGAATCCTCCTGCATTATTTGAATCTCCAAGAAAAATAAGAAAGTAGTGTCTTCCAAAAAAAGACTAGGGCACACTGCACCTGGGGAGCTTGTTAAAAATATACTTCCTTGGCCCCTCTGAGGTCAACTGAGTCAGAGTATTTGGAGTGGCGCTTGAAATGTGCGTTTCTGTTCAGCTCCCAGGATAGGTGGCACAGGCACAGTCTGAGGGCCCATTGGGCAGGAAAGCTCCTGCCTCTGGTATTCAAAGGAATTACAGAGGCCAAGGTGAAGGGGAGACTCAGGTAGTGGTGGTCATTTGATGGCTACTTAAGTTACCATTTCCCTCTCTGGCTGGGCTCCAATTTCCATCTATAAAACAAAGAGCCCTGACAGGCCTCCCTTTCAGGGAGTATTGACTTTTTGGTGTGGTGGGTTGTGGGGGGCACACAGATATAATTTTTCTGATGAAACTATCCAAGAATACTCTGTGCCATCTTTCATTTGATTTCAGCTAATAGCTGAGACCCAGGAAAACAAATACCAAGATGGTAAGGAACTCTCTGCCCCAAGCAAAAACAAATAAGGTGTGTTCGGACTAGAGGATGGCATCTTTTGACAATCAGAATCTCTAACAGTTTGCTTTTCTTGGTCACCCTTTAAAAACCTCTTTCACACTATGCCATGGCTCCCAGCTGCCCTTACAGATTGTAAAACCACCTCCCCAAGGAGGCACAAACAAAGGCTATTTGGTCAGGTGACACTTTAATAAGCTAGTATCTTGAGAAAATATCAAGAGCCGCATGTGGCCAAAGCAGAAAGCTGAGGCCTAATACTCAGGGCAGCAACAGGCAGTGCATGTCAGCGATGGCTGAAGAATCCTTGGGGATGGTTATATTTAAACGGCTTCATCCTGCTTGGACCCCTAGAGAAAAAGAAGGAAGAGCAGTTAATACCATGCCTTCCAGACTGATAAATTACAGTTCACTCACAGAGGGAATACCATATAGCTGTTAGAAAAAAAGAAAGGGGGACAGAGACACATGACTCATGACATTGTGAGAAAAACAGACTGCAATACAGTAAGGTGTGACACTATTTTTGTAAAAATGTCTCTATGTGCTTGCAAATGTGTGAACACAACCTGGAAGGGCCCTCAAGAAGGTGGGCACTGTGGGGACATGGATGAAGCACCCTCACTTTTTATTGTTGTTTATATATATAATAACAAACATTTTATTTCTATAATTTATATAACACAAAGAAAAAAAATTAAGTATTCCTTGTAGGGAGATTTCCATGCAAGCAAGAGTCTGGGACTGAAAAGAATCTGCACTGTCTGCCAAGAGCTATGGATTTATACTTACTACCTCTTTTTTGTGGGGAGGTACCGGGGATGGAACTCAGGGGCACTCAACCACTGAGCCACATCCCAGCCCTATTTTGTATTTTATTTAGAGACAGGGTCTCACTGAGTTGCTTAGTGCCTTGCTAAGCTGCCGAGGCTGGCTTTGAACTCCTGATCCTCCTGCCTCAGACTCCATTCCATGCTGGAATTATAGGCATGTGCCACCGTGCTCTGCATGTACTTACTACCTCTTAGATGCCATTGCTATCATTGTACAAACTTCATAGATGAAGAAACAGGCTCAGGAAAGTGAAATGTCTGCCAACATTGTACGACCAGGAAGGAGCAGAACCAAAATTTGAAAAGAATTCTGATGCCAAAGCCTGTCTGCCACAGGAAGGCTGATTGTCACGGCTGGGCAGGGTAAGACCTGAGTCCAAAGCCTTGATCCCAAATGAAACATAGGTGCTTCAGCTATAATTCTGGGTCCCCTTACAACACTCCAGAAACGGGCCTCTTCCACACAACTCCCCAAGGAGTAGATGTCCAGTAGTAAAGGGCTCCTTCCCCATAGTTGTCTGATATTCAATGGTAACCAAAGATGATGTCCTGCATGTTCTGTTTGTGTGCATGGGTGTATATGAATGTGTGGCAGGGATTGTAAAGAGGGGAGAAAGATTTTTATTCCACCATCAGTGGCTGAGGGTGTACTCAGCTTGCAGTGCCTGGCACTTTACACCCTCCATTCCATTTCATTTCATCCTCCCAGTAACACCTGAGGTGGAAAAATGAATGAAGAAGCTGAAGTGCAGAGGGGCTAAGCACAGGTCCTAATCACACAGGGCAGAAGCTGGAATTTGAACCTCCCAGAGCCTCTTTCCGGAACAAAAGTCCTGCCTCACATCTGTGACATCACTTGCCTCCCAACACCAGAAGGTCACAGTCACCTGGGCAGGTCTAGGTACAGAACTGATGAAGAAGCCTCAGCCTGGCAGTCCCTGGAGACGAGCTAAGCTGCATTTCAGGTCTCCTACTGCTCACACCAGCATCTGAACTTGGTACTTTGGTTCAGTCCCAATCCCAGTGATCATCTGGACTCTGGGACAAAAGCCTCACAATCTCCCATCTGCCTGTCATGGAGTTAATTAGATCTGAGTCTTCAAAGAAGCACCTTCCCAAAGTGTACACAGAGGAGCTAACACTTTAGGAAATGGGTCCTTTGGGAAAGATCTGAGAAGAGGAAATAAGCATAGGCCATGTGGGGGCTCCTTACCCTGGAAATGAGCTACAGAGGGCTGGGAGAGTGGGAAGAGTTGAAGTCTCACATGACCCACTAGGGACAGCAGGTCCTAGAAGGTACCAGCAATAGTCAGCAACTCTGCCTCCCTGCAGCCACATGGGGATTTATTATTAGACAACACAATGAACCAACCCAGTGGAGGTGCTAGGACTGCTTCCTGGGGATGGAACTGGCTATCTGAGAACAAGATAAGGGCAAGATATGGCACCATTCAGACTGATAATGAGCTAGAAGGGATACTTTCACCACTCTGGCCGTAAGGAAACAGTCTCGGGCTGGGGGTATAGCTCAGTTGGTAGAGTGCCTGCCTTGCAAGCACAAGGCCCTGGGTTCAATCCCCAGCACCACACAAAAAAAGGAAACAGTCTCAGGGCTGAGTAGCAATAACTCTTCTCTAGTCTCTGCGCTCATCTGTCTCACTTAGGAGATGGTCCTTCTGTGCTGCTGACTACACATTAGCTGGAATCTGCAGACCTGGAGCACCCTAGAAGACTATAGAAGACCACCTGGGGACTATGTGATGCACATAGCTTAAAATGTTCATTTAAATGGTTAAAAGCAAACAGACCCTACTGTTTTCCATAGAAAACACTGGAAGTTCAGCCATATCCTCTTGGTTTGTGGCCTGGCACTGTTTCCTTGGTTGGGTGTTCATGACGAACAAGTGAACCAGGCTGCAGGGGGAAGATTCAGGAAGGAGGGCACAAGTCCTCCCGAGAAAATCTGGCAGCAGGATTTTAATTAATGCTGTGAAAAGAGGCAACCGAACCCCAAAAAGCACATATCTCCATGCCTGTCCCCGAGAGACCTAGCCTCCTACAAGGCTCTGATCTCTGTTCCACCTCCCTGTGAGAAGTCAGCAGAAGGTGGAGGCATTGGCCCACCCCTCACCTGAAAAGCCGCAAACACATCTTCTCCTGGGGAAATTCCTTGGGCCCCTCCACACTGTCGTCGTGGCTCTCTGTCTCCAGGTAGACATCCAGCAGCACACATAGCCTCTGCAGCTGGTTGGTCAAGAGCTGGTGGCTGGGTCGGGGGCCGCATAGCTCCTTGTAGCACACATTGACCTCGCTCTCCATGGCCTGTGTAGGTGGGGAAGCCAGTGCCTTAGTGCTACCTTCCTGAGGGTGGCTCACTGCATTGGCCAGCCTTTTGTCCCAGGGTGGGTCTGAGGGTGCCACAAGAACTGTGGCTGTGTGTCACAGGAGCTAGGCCTGCAGATGAAGTCAGACTGCCTCCTACTGAGGCCTCCCTTTCCTCTAACAATAAGATTTTCCTGATTCTGACCCATAACTTTCCCTGCCTCAAATACCCACAGCCAGGAACAGATATGTTCAGAAAAAGAATCTTGAGATAAGAGCCAAGCCAGAAGGTACTAGTGTTAAAGACATTCTTTACGGCAATAAGAGTTCTACCAAATTATATCAGCAGGTGCAACCGTAATCAACAGCTACAATGATTTCATCAGCATCTCATTCCAGAGCTTCTATAATGCTTCTGAGTTTCCTCATGTATTCACCAGAAGCCCCAAATAACAAACTTTCAAGGCAAGGATTCCTATTTTGTAAATGGGGAAACCCATGAGCCCCAAGGTAGGTGAGTAAGTCAGCTGGGCCTAAGTCTTCTATTATTATAGGCTTTAGCGCACTTAGTGCCCATGACCTCAGCTCTGACAGGTTGTGACTGCCCACCTCTTCGTGAGGCTCTTCCTGTTCCTGCTGTCAACCCTTCCTCTCACCCCCACTCCATGGGCCTTACCCGAATGTTGTCATCATTACTGTTGGTTTTCTCCCCTTTCCAGTTAAGACAAAGCTGGAAAATGGGTGGGATGGACGAGTAGCCAGGGTTCAACACCACAGCAGCCTGGAGTTTGGCTAGGAAGAGAGAGAAGAGGAAAAATTAGTTCTACCACCCAGTTTCCCAGTATGGCAGCCTTCCCATGGTACCCAAGGCCAGCTCAGATGTCTCCTATTAATCCCAGTGGTGCAGAGTACACTCCAGTACTAAGTGTTCTAGAATCTCTCAAGTGGAATTACTAGATTGCAGAATGTGAGGTCTGGTAACTCTGGTCCCTTTAAGGACTTTGTTCTACTTGCTGTGCCACAAAGATATGAACTCCCCAGCATCAGGTCCATCCTGGTTTGCCCATAAGTTCAATCTGCCATTTAGAAGAGATTTTTGTCATTTCTTTATACACCAGCAGGTTAAGGTGTTTTTTGTTTTGGGGATTGAACCCAGTGCTGTTTTACCACTGAGCTTCATCCCCAGCCCTTTTTTTTTTCTCTGGAGACAGGGTCTAAATTGCTTAGGGCCTTACTAATTTGCTGGGATTACAAGTGTGCACTACCATGCCAGGTCCCCCAGTCCTTTTTATTTTGAGACAGGGTCTCACTAAGTTGTTGAGGCTTTTTCATATGAAAGCTTATTTATTGTTTTTTCTTTTCAACAATATTGTTATAAATGTAATAGCAGTTATATCAAACATTTTGTCTATTCTCTTCATTTTACTTTTATATTTCGTTATATAGAATTCTTTCCTTCCTTCTTTTCTCTTGCCCTCTTTCTCCAGTTCTGGGATTGAACTCAGGGCCTCACATATATTAGGTAAGCACTCTACCACAGAGCTATGCCCCCAGTCCTGAAATTCTTTTTAATAGCCAACATTTGTTGAGTACTTACTCTATTCCAGGCGCTGCTAAACCCTTTAAATACATTTTATTTAATCCTAACACTGTTTCTGAGATAGGTACGATAATCCTCATATCCAGTTTATTACATGGCGGAAACTTCCTCACCATCAAACAGCTGCAAAGCAGCAATGTTGAGTTTAATCAGAAATGTCTAATATCAGAGTTGCATCCATAATTGTTAAAATATCTGTATTTTTGACTATACTCATTTTTCCTCTGGTGACAGCCTTTGTCTTTCTCAACAGGATGACATTTATCCTCTCCACTTATGGGTGCTGTCTTAGAACTCACTATGATTTACATATGATTTGAGTGTGTCCCCCAAAAGTTTATGTGCTAGAAGTTTGGTCCCCAGTGGTGGTGTTGAGATGTGGTAGAACCTTTGAGTTAGGCCTAATGGGAGATGATTAGGTCTTGGGGTTGGACACTGCCCTCAGAAAGGATAACATAGTTCTGGTGGGATTCTGGTTAATTCCCATAAAAGTAAGTTGTTATAAAAAGAGCAAGCCTAGTCCATCTGTCTCTCTGGCTTCCTGTTTCACTGTGTGCTCTCTTCCATACATGTTCCTGTCCTTGTGATGCCATTGATAATATATTAAGTCCATACCAGAGACAAACAACAAATAGATTGGTCCACCTGATCTTGGGATCTCAGCCTCCAAAAATGTGAGTTAAAAAAAATCTCTTTTCTTTATAAAGTACTGAACCTTAGGAATTTTATCACAGCACCCCAAACAGACTAATACAGAACTAGAGACAACTTCTATAGCGTGGTGATCACAGCAGTAAACCTGGGAAGTCAGATCTAGTGGACAAGGCCAGGCTTGCTGAGGCTGGGGTGAGACAAATTCCTTGAGCACAATGTCTGGTAGGAAGCCTTGGTAGAGTCATATGCCAGAAGAGGTGTGAGGAATCACAGCTTTTGATGTCTCCACGGGGCGTGAAGAGAGGGGGGGTCCTGGGCCCTGCTCTTTATAAGCTGAGAGTGACACCTCTGCACTTCTGAGGAGAGGATGGGGGTTTTATGCTAGGCAGTGGTTAAGCAAAGGGTGGAGGGGTCAGACTTAGAGGTCAGCCAAGGTTTTTGACCTCAGCTATAAAATGGGAAAGATCCTACCACCCCCAAGACAGTCGTGAGGATTAAATGAGATAAAGGACGGATGTGACTGCCCTAAGGAACAAGTCCTTGCTGAGAGTGGCTCTCACAATCACTACTATTTGCTAAGACTCCACTGGTAGGATTCCAGGATCCTTTGCTTCCTTTAGGCAACCCCCCCCCCCGCCCCCCCGTGTTTGATTCTTGGTAGGTCCCCTCGACTAGAACCACTATCATCAGCAGAGCAATCACCTACCTGTGCCCCTTTCAACAAGTGCCATGTAGTAGAGATTGGTGTCCCCAGCCAGTCCTGCCTCCACAATGTCCTTAGTAAAATGCAGATCCTAGAACAGGTACCATGGACAAAGACTCAGCTGTTAGCTTCTCTAGTCAATCCTTTGCACTTCTAGGAGTGCAAGCAGGAGCTAAAAGGTGACATGATCAGCATGTGTGACCTGTCACTCCTCCACCTACCATGTAATCCTCATGAGCAATTGTCACCCATTTCACCAGGCGAGAGACAACCTTGGCGGGGAAGAGGTACTGGCAATCGCTGGTAACTGGCACGATGCCATGTTCTAAAAGACAGCAAGACAGGTGGTATCATATGTGGAAATCATGTACCATAGCTGGATAGCTAGCATCTGTCTAGGGCTCTCTGGAGGGCAACGGTAGCCCTCCATCTGCCTAGGTACACGTGGCACTCAAGAGACACAGGCATACCAGGCTGACCTTCACCCAGAACTACGAGCTTATGGACAGACCCAGCACCAGCATTCACAGTGCTTTATCCTTAATGCAAACGATGGCCAGCAAAACAAACCCTAAGGCTAGAACCAATTTCTTGGCCTCTGCAGCAGTGACTGTTAATTAGATCAAATAGCTGAGAGGGCTGCCAGCTGACCTTGACAGAGGAAGCGAATGAAGTGTTCTGTGTCAGTTCCTCTAAGGGAGAAGAGCTGCAAAACTGCTCCAGGGTAAATTCCTGCTGGCAATTCAATAAGCAAATATGCCAACACAGTAAACGCTGTCCTGGATGACAATCATTCAACCTTGGGACAAAACAAACTCACTAATGCTGATGGGGAGCAAGGCCTAATGGACAGGCAATGCTGCCTTGCAGAGATCGGGGTCCATGTGGAACCAATGAAATAGCCCAGGAGGTGGGGTCTCTTAATGGGTTCTGGAAAAACAATGCCTTTCCTGACAGAAAGATCTGACACTCCCACCCTGCAAGTGCTGTATACTTGGTAAACTCATTAAGTATTTACCAAATGAATAAATTAAAAGCCCCATGTGGCTGCCACCTAGGTCAAAGGGTCATTAGAATCACCTAAGAGCTCAGGAAAAAATGTAGGGGACTCATGCCACCCTAGGGAGTATCAGCTCAGTAGGTCTTTAAAAAGAGATGGAGTGGATCAACCGTGCAACTGGATTCAAACGAGCTGAATGTGGGCTCCATGAAGGCAGGGCTTTGCTGTTTTTCCCCTTCGTTATGCTCGGCACCTGGCATGAAATACTTGTCAAATCACATCATAGTCCGTGATGCACGGATCTAGGATGAGCTGCCCTGATCAGTCTGTGAACTGTGCCACCCAAAGGCTTTGAGCCTCTTCTGGGAAGGCCCGACAGCACCCTCATGACTATAGGGAGCTCAGACCTCTGCCTGGATGGGCCTGCAGCTCTTCCCAATGGCCTTGACAACATCCCTGTCAGAAATCCAGGTCTCTTTGATTAGTCATCAGGATCTAAGAATTCTTAGTAAAAGCTTGTCTGGTGTTGTCTGAGTGGCTGTTAGGTCCCAGACCCAACAGTGACTTACCCAGGGATGCAAACTGTTTGTGGAGGGCCAGACGGGACTGCACCCTGGTCTTCAGCAGTTTCATGGTGGTTTCCATGTGGCTAGCACTCAGTGAGTGGTCAGCGATCACCGTGTGCTGTGAATGACAGTGAGAGGCACACACCTGAGAGCTCCCCCACTTCCTCCAGGGCCATTACTCTCCTGGGATTTGCCAGGCTGCACAGCCTGAACCACCAAGGTGGATGCTATTTAGGAATGGTAGGGTTTACCCACTATGGCAGGCCACACATTGAGGCCTCAGGAACAACACAAGTTGCTGGGCTGTCAAGAGGCTGTGACCAGTTTCTGAGAAAAGGCAGGCTTCTGCTAAGGTGCTAAGGTGCCTGCTCCCCTGGGATTCTGTCCATGCCTTATTTCTGGCATCCTTACACGTAAAACTGAGAACCTGCAGTCATGCTGCACCCAGAGGAAGAATACAAGTTACCTTTGTTTAGAAAGTTACTAGGCTCAGAAAAGGCAAAAGGCACTTTAGTACAACAAATTGGAACAAATAAAACAAATTTAAAAAAACACTCCTCTGCCTATTGTTTAAAATGGATAAATGTTTAAATTAATTATGATCCATCAATACTATAAAACTGCTATTTAAAAACTGCAAAAAAAAAAAAAAAAAAAAGGCACTTCAATGTTTATAGCCCCAGACATTTAAGTGTCCTGAGCAGATGGAGGTCACAGTCTCAAGTGAAGACATTCTGCTAGAATGAAGCCCTCAGAGGCCACCAGAAGCCTTTCTGGAATCTATACAGGAGACATAGAGCCCACTGGCCAAGGAGACAGAGTGTACACACCTGGGGCTGCTCTTTGGGGAAGTGGAGGCCACCCAGCTTCTGTACCCACAAATAGGGGTGACCCAGATCAAGTACATAGTCTCTCAAAGTCAGGATGCTAGAGAAAAGAACACAGAAGCAGACAATTTATCATTTCTGCTGTAGTCCTTGGATATAGCCTTCTCCCATCCTCCCATGTCCTGTAGACAGGTCGATTTCACAGGCTCAACCATGCTCACAGCCAGGCAGCCCACAAAGCCCCTTAACTTCATCAGCTCCTTATTGGAATTTCATTTCTCCACATTACTTTCTTCTTTTTCTCCCTGCAACTTTCAAGTCATAAGTAAATAAAAAATAAAAATTGGCAGTGTAGCTATCTCTTCATTGGTCTACCAATTTATAAAATAGTTAAAAAGAATTTAACCCCCAGAGAATTAAAATGTTACACATGGGCTGGGGGTAAGACTCAGTGGTAGAGCACTTGTTAGCATGTGTAAGGCCCCAAGTGTGATCCCCAGTACACCAAAAAAACAAAACAAAATTTACAAGTTATTGTGCAGTTTTTTGTTGTTGTTTGTTTTTTTTTTGGGGGGGGGGGGTACTGTGGAGTCAACCCGGGGGTTCTTAACCACTGAGGCACATCCCCAGCCCTATTTTGTTTTTATAATTTTGAGACAAGATCTCACTAAGTTGCTTAGGGCCTCACTAAGTTGCTGTGATTACAGGTGTGAGTCACCACACCTGCCTGCATCATGTGCTCTTTCAGTTTGTTTTGTGGTGCTGGGGTCTGAACTCAGGGCCTTGTGCATGTTAGGCAATCATGGGAAGCTACACCCCCAGCCCTTATCATAGTTTTTATGTTCTCTAAATTTTTAAAAAAGTATTTTATTTAGTTGTAGATGGACACAATACCTTTATTTTATTTATTTTTATGTGGTGCTGGGGATTGAACCCAGTGCCTCACATGTGCTGGGCAAGTGCTCTGCCACTGGGCTACAACCCCAGTCCCATCTAAATTTTGATCCTTACACACTTTTCAACTTTTCTACGACATTCCTTTGCCTTAAAAGCAAGAAAAGACTGTTCCTTCCTGTCCTGGGTTTTCCTTGTCCTCTGGTTGGCCGCTGGCCCTAAGAAATCTCCATCATGGGATTGAGCCGCCAGAGACACACAACATTAGAGAGGCTGGGAGAGAACAAGACGCTGCAGACTCACCCAACTTTATCAAACTGATATTGGTTGGCTGGATTCGGAGTTTTCTTCCCATGATCCCCAGGATACAAACAGCTCAGGACAGAGTCAGGAGATAGCAAGTCCCTGCAAAAGGGAGAAGAGGTCACAGTGAGAACACCAGTCAACATGCCTTGAGGCAGACCTGGGCATCTGGAAGTGAGTGCTTTCTGTGGGCCAAACCTTTTATGTGCTCAAGTTACTGGATTCTCACAACCCTGTGAGGTAAGGAGAAATATTATTCCCATTCTGAAAGATATGGCTTCTCTAAGCTTATGCTGCTGGTAAGTGCCAGAGCACAAGCTAATCAAAAGGAGTAGTTTTTTTGGTTTTTTGTTTTTGTTTTTGTTTTGGTACCAGGGATTGAACCCAAGGGTGCTTAACCACTTAGCCACATCCCCAGCCCGTTTTATTTTTTATTTTGAGACAGGGTCTCACTAGATTGCTTAAAGCCTCGCTAAGTTGGTAAGGTTGGCTTCAAACCTGTGATCCTCCTGCCTCAGCCTTCTAAGCTGCTGGTATTATGGGAATGTGCCACCATGCCTAGGTAAGAGTGGTTATTTTTAACCACCAAGTCTTTTTAAAAAACCTACCCCTTCAAGAACTGTATGTGGCCAGGGCCTTAACTCTGGCATCACAAACAAACTTGCATCATACCAGCATAATCACAGTAATAATAATTTCTTTTGTTTACATGTGAAATTAGGTTTTCTGTTTTCTGTGGTGCTGGGGATAAAACCCAGGGCCTTACTCACATCAGGCAATTATTCTACCACCAAACTACATTCCAGACCTAAGTTCTTATTTACATATATAAACTGCACGTATTTATGGGGTTCAGTGTGATAATTTGATACATGCACACAATGTATAATGATCAAATCAGGGTACTCAGCATTTCCACCTCCTTAAATGTTTATCATTTCTTTGTGTTGGGAAACTTCAAGCTCCTCTCTTCTAGATTTTTATAAGATATAGTAAGTTATCATTCTACTATGCTGTAGAACATTAGAACTTATTCCTCCCATGTATTTTGGAAACTGTTATCCAATTTCCCTCCATCCTCCCTCCCTTTAATAATATCTACTAAAATATAACAATTTCTATTAGAATAATAGAAATAAATATTATTTTCACAAAGCACAACAAATTCTTTTCCATCCCAGAGAGAAAAAATATAGAGCTTTGATATTCTATCACTAAATCTCATGATAATCACAGAAAAAGTCCTCTGTTATGTTCCCAGAAAAAGATAATATCACATGTGCTGGAGACAAGGTGACCCAATGCCATAGCAGAGAAAGACAGTTTCACTGTTGCCACCCACCTAGGATGGTTAGGGCACACCATGTAATTAAATGTGACAAGCAAGAAGAGATGGTGGGGGGGATAATGCAGTAATTTTTATCACAAAGGACAACAAGGCCATTATTCTTTTCTTGAACCAACGCGGGTTCTCCTTCATCTAAGGACAGCCTCAGGAGCTACTCAAGTGGGACATGCTAACTGTCCTGCTGAGTTGCAGGGCACTCTGGGTTCAGAACACCTTTAGGAACTTAACATCAGGACAGACAGCTTCTGGCTCTTCCCCATTCTCTGTCTCACTGAGTCTCTCTGTTGCGCCTGGGCCTCTGCACCTTTCTCTGTCTCACATGGAGAACTGGCTGGAAAATGAAGTTTTTTTTGTTTTGTTTTGTTTTTTGGTGCTGGGTAAAACTCAGGGGTGCTTTAAAACTGGGCCACATCCCTAGTACTTTTTGTTTTGAGATAGGGTCTTGCTAAGTTACTTAGAGCCTCACTGAATTGTTGAGGCTGGCTATGAACTGGCTATCCTCATGCCTCAGCCTCCTGAGCTGCTGGTCTTATAGGCATGTGCCACTGCACCCAGCCAAATTTTTCAGTCTTTTAGCCAATGTTTATAATAGATTAAATCAACCCAAATCAAAGAAAAACAGTTAAATGTACATGGCAAAGTCCCTCACCTCAAGTACTGAGGATTAAACCTGGGGTCTCATAATATCTCATACATGCTAGACAAGTGCTCTACCAACTGAGCTACATACCTAACCCTTTTTATTTTACTTTGAGAGCGTGTCTAAATTTCTCAGGCTGGCTTTGAATCTGTAGTCCTCTTGTTTCTGTCTCCTGAATGGCTTGGATTAAAGAAACGTGCCACCATGCCTGGCAATGACAAGGGTTTTTTTGGTTGCTGTTGTTTTTCTAGTACTGGGGATTGAATTCAGGGGTAACTCCACCATTGAGTTACAACCCCAGACCTTTTTATTTTAGACAATCTTATTACATTGCTTCTTACGTTGCTCAGGTTAGCCTCAAACTTGTAATCTTCTTGCCTCAGCCTCCTCAGTTGCTGGAATTATAGGTATGTGCCACTGCATTGGGTTCTGTGGTAAAATGTTATGGAAAGGGGTTAAAAAACCTTAGAAAGCATGGTGGTACATGCCTATCATCCCAGTGATTCAGGAGGCTGAAGCAGGAGGATTGTGAGTTCAAAGCCAGCCTCGGCAACTCAGTGAGGCCCTAAGCAACTCAGTGAGACCCTGTCTCTAACAAAATATAAAAAAGGGCTGTGGCTGTGTGTTGGTGGTTAAGTGCTACAGGTTCAATCCCTGGTACCAAAAAAAAAAACCCAAAAAACAACAACAACAACAACAACAACAACAACAACAACAACAAAAAACAACAAAAAAACCTTAGAAAAGTAAAAATAAAGATTAAAAATAGTTTAATGGGGCTGTAGTCATACCTTAGTAGTGGAGTCAATGCTTGGCACATACAAGGCCCTGAGCTCAATCCCAACATTCAAAACAAAAAACAGGAAAGGAAAAGAGCGAGCGGATAATGACAAATCAGCTGTCATTTACCAAACACCTCATCTATGCTAAGCACATGACCTGCCTCTTCACTAGGCCCTAGTGGAGGGGATATTACAATTAATGACCAGAGTGAGGAAACAGACTTTGAGGTCAGACATACAGCTTAGTGAGAAACTGGCATAAAGCATAAAATTAAGCCAGTCCACAGCCTGTCGTTAGCATGTTGGGTATCCTGGAAATAATCAAGCAGACTGCTCCTGACAAGAGAGCAATGGTGACACACCTGTAACCCCAGAGACTTGGGAGGCTAAGGCAAGAGTTTGAGGCCAGCTTAGCAACTTAGTGAGACCCTCTCTCAAAACAAAAATAAAAAACGGCTGGGGATATAGCTCAGTGGCAGAATGCCCCTGGGTTAAATCTCCAGTTCCACACACAGAAAAAGGTTCACCCGATCCAGGGAGCACTAGAGCTCCTCACCAAACCAAGAACCCTGGCTGAGCAGTGTAACTGGGCACTTGGAAGCAAGTCCTGGGCTCCCTCTGCTGGGAATAGGGGAAATTTCATTCATAGTGTCCCTAGGTAGTCCACCACCCCTTTTTGTGTGTGTGTGTGTGTCAGGGATTGAACCCAGGGCACTCAATCACAGAACTTCACCCCCAGCCCTTTTTATATTTTGAGACAGGGTCTTGCTAAGTGACTTAGGGCCTGGTTAAGTTGCTGAGGTTATCTTTGAACTTGCAATCCTCCGGCCTCAGGCTCCTGAGTCGCTGGGATTACAGGCATGCACCACTGCACCCAGCCCAACAATACTCTAAATGCAGAAAATGCTGGGGCCTAAAGGGGTATGGGCTCTAAGTGCAGGGACTAAAGAAGACACCCTGAAAAAATAAAATAAAATAAAATGCACATGCAAACAAATAAATAAAGGAGTCACTCTGCCATCAAGCAGAATGGGAAGGGGTGGGAAGAGCCCCACTCTCCTAGGTGCCAAATCTGTGCCCCCTGATCCGGGCAGGGCCAGGAGTACTGGGCTGGGGTGGTACTCTTGTTCAGTGGAAGCCAGTCCATCCCCAGGCTGGCCCTCTTCTTCCTTTCTTCTTTCCATACTTGGCTGTAGAACAAGACTGACAAAGTCAGGTGAATCCTGGGGAGGCTGTGGTGGTCATAATGATGCCTCTGCTCAGCCTCCTCAAAACCTCCACTGGGATGCTTCAGTCCTCCATCCACTACCTAAGTAAGGACAAATCTGGGGACTGTGATGAGATGGAGAGCAAAAATCCCAGTACCTTGGGATAGAAAGGAGAAAAGAATGGCCTAATTTGTCAACCTGGTCATGAAAGTCAAATCTCATTTTTGTATTCACATGCTTTCCACTGGTTTCAAGAAGTTGGTGGCTCTGCCCTACTCACTTCATTTGCAAACATGCTGTTGGCTTTTATTATCTGCTGTGTAGTGAGAGCACTTCACTAATACAAGTCAGAGAGCACTTTCTAAATCCCAGTGAGGTGCCAGGACTCCTTGGCCACAGGGACAGGATGACAGAAATCAAAGTGGCAGAGGGCCTCATCAGGGCCAGAGGGAGAAATGAAGAGTAACCCCTAGGCTGTCATCAACCCACCTCATACCCCATACCCACAGCACCTGCCTCATACCCTGCACTGATGGGGGTGATCAGCTCCGTGGCAGTTGTCACTTTGGCTTTCACAGTCATGATGTTGAGGTTCATGAGGTAGTAGAAAGTCAGGTGAAGCACGCTGTCATCTGGAGGGGAGGAGGAAAAGACGGGTTAATTTCTGAGTCTAACAGAGCTGAGTCTGTAGTGTTGCAGAGAAGAAATTCAAAGAGGTTTTACAATCTTTTACCATGAAAACAAAAATGCAATAGCAATATAATGTTGAGCAAAAGAGAGCAGCTGTCTACAAATTCTTTTCTACTCTTCCCTCCCAAAGGAGAAGGAACTTCACTTCCTGGCCCTTGAGTATGGGTTGGACTTGGTGATTCTGCTTCTAAACAAATACAATAGAGGAAGCCATGGAACTGAAGTTGACATCATTAGTAATGAGACAGTGATACCACGTACCCCTGATGTGAGGTGATAATGACCACATATCTGCTACTCTTCCCCCAATTCCATAAACTCAGTCTAATCAAGATCATGAAATAAAAAAAGAATGAGGAATGGCAAGCTGGGCATGGTGGTGCATGTATGTAATGCAGCTCGGGAGGCTGAGGCAGGAGGATCATGAGTTCAAAGCCAGCCTCAGCAAAAGTGAGGCACTAAGCAACTCAAGAGAGACCCTGTTTCTAAATAAAATACAAAATAGGGCTAGGGATGTGGCTCAGTGGCGAGTGCCCCTAAGGTCAATCCCGCAGTACAAAAAAAAAAAAAAAATTAGGAACTGTCACTGCCCAAAGGAGGATAAGGAATATGACAACTAAATGTAATGTGGCATTTTGGCTTGGGTCCTGAAACAGAAAAAGGACATTAGTAGGAAAATGACAGAATTTTAAAAAACAAACTCTCAATTTATAATATTATAATAATGCTTGTAGTTAATAGTATTAAGCCAATGAAATTACATTGGTTTTGATCACTATACTGTAGTTAACTAAGATGCTAACATCAGGAGAAGCTAGATAAAGTGTATATGGGAAGGCTGGGGTGTAGCTCTTGGCAGAGTACATGCTTGGCATGCCCAAGGCTCTGTGTTCAATCCCCAGTACCCTAAGCCACCCACCACCAAAACAAAAACATATGGGAACATTACAAATTATCTTTACAACTCTTTCACAAGTCCACAATTACCCCAAAATAAAAATTTTAAAAATGAAGGGCAACCGGGCGCGGTAGCGCACACCTGTAATTCCAGCACTTGGGAGGCTGAGGCAGGAGGATCACGAGTTCAAAGCCAGCCTTAGCCACTCAGTGAGGCCCTAAGCAACTCAGTGCGACCCTGTCTCTAAATAAAAACACAAAATAGGGCTGGGGTTGTGGCTCAGTAGTGGAGTGCCCCTGAAATCAACCCCCAGGACCAAAAAAAAAAGAAGAGCAAAGAGAAGACCAACATTTAGAGCGTGCTCTCATTTTTGTACAAAATGAAGGAAGGGACAGCGGACAAATATACAGTTGTATAAAAGCTTCCAGATGCATAGAATACTTCTAGAAAATGGATAAGAAATCTATATCAATTGTTGTCCTCGGAGGTAACACCAACATCTGAGAGCCTGGGTGAGAAGAAAACATTTCACTGTTAACTCTTACACTGCCAGAATACTTCATCATATTCTACTTTTTCCATACCAAACCAGTTTCAAAACATTCTCTGCAGAATATCAAGTTCTAAATACATATTTATTAAATTAAAAATGTTGGTTGTATTCAAAATCTGCATACTCTTGCAACTTATTCTTTGGATTTAGCAAGTCAAATTCAGAGATGGGTGTTATGTTATTGTGTCTCTCTTATTTGCAAGGGGCAGGTACCAGGGATTGAACCTGGGACCTCAATCACAGAGCCACATCCCCAGCCCAATTTTTGTTTTTTGGGTGGTGCTGGAGATTGAACCCAGGGCCCTGAGCATGAGAGGCAAGCACTCTACCAACTGAGCTATCTCCCCAGCCCCCCAGCCCTATTTTATATTTTATTTAGAGACAGGGTCTCATTAAGTTGCTTAGCACCTCACTTTTCCTGAGGCTGGCATGGAACTTGAGATCCTCCTGCCTTAGCCTCCCCAGTCACTGGGATTACAAACATGCACCACCGCGTCTGGCTTGCTTCTCCTATATGTTTGGAACTTGGTTGGCTGTACTGTTGTGGTTAAGACTTTAAAAAAAAGAAAAAGAAAAATCAGACAATGAAAGCAAAACAAAGAGGAAAAACAGAAAGAGGAGACCAAAATAATTTGGGGGGCAGAGAGGCTTCAGGCCTGCTGGACCCCTGCATTTATAGCAGTCCACAATTTATGGGATCCCCCAAGATGAGTAGAGTGCAAATAGACCTTTGCACTTCAGGTCAAGCATGACGGACAGTGGGTGTCTCTTTAGCATCTCCTTGCGCTTGTCATCCAACTGAACCCCCAGTGTGGGTCGCCGTCGTTTCTGGATAAAGGAATGAATGGAGTCCATAAGCACTGATTATAGAAATCTTTCCCTTCCTCCTCCCTCCTGGACCTGCTGCCTCTGCTCCAAAGGCTGCCCAGCTCCCCTCCCAGTAGCCCTGTCTTCAATCATCTTTCTTGTGCTTTTAGGGAGAATGGCACCCCAACAAGAAGAAAGGATGCTCACCGTGGTCTGCTCCTCCTCGGCATCCGAGTCACTCTCGTCATCTGCAGTCACATAGAGAAGGCAGTGAGAGGTGAGAGGCCTCCAGAAGCTCCCTGAAGTCCCTCAACCAAGAGGGACCAAGGGGCCCAGACTCTGTATATGCTTATTCAGTATAAAAAACATGGTGATAAAAAAAAAAAAAAAAAGAATGGCTCATAATCTCACCACCTGTTTTCTACAGGACTTTTCTATTTCTTTTCTATTTCTATGGAGCAGAAGACATTTCCATGGGGCAGTGATAGCAATATCAACACAATAATAGCAACTATTCAAATAATTAAGTCATTGCTATGTGCCAAGGATGATGCTAAGGGCCTTGAAACCATTATTTCCTCACCTAATCTGCATATTGAGGCTCAAAAAATGTTTTTAAATACCCTTCCTAGGGTCAATGAGCTAGTGAATGGCAGGGCTGAAATCCAAAGGCAGCACTGTTGACTCCAGGAACTGAGCTGTCCTCTGTCTACCCCAAACACTGACATTAATATCAAGTTTCCTGCTAATTCTCAAAGGACTAGGAATACCCTTGGGAGGTAACTTGGGTGTCCCTGGGGGAGACATCCTAACTACTATGTTACCTTGGGAGTCCTCGGGAGGCTTGAACAGAGCCTTGGCTTCATCCACGCTGCCTTCAATAGCCACAGACAATGTCTTATCTGGGGGCAAGAAAAAGTTTCATGGGCAAGTTGCTGGGAAGGGTACCAAGCAATGTAGGCAAGTCAGCTTAGGGGCTGCAGGTCTTCTGCTTCTACCCCAGTTTCTCACTGACTGGGATGTGGAAGGCAAAAAGCCTTTTCTCCACACAGAGAGCAACAAAGTTGGATCTTTTCCCCATCATTTACTGAGTACACCAAACTTAAGGTGCAGATTCCCAGACAATCATCCCAAGACTAATGGTGAACACCTCTGTTTAGGCTCACATCAAGGCACAGATATTCAAACCCAGGGCTAACGCCCCATGGAACTCTTCAATCAACTGTGCTACAAGTTCTCATCAAAAAGTCCACACCTGCCAGGCAGGTGAGGTGGCACACACCTGTAGTTCCAGCAGCTTGGGAGGCTGAGGCAGGAGGATCATGAGTTCAAAACCAGCCTCAGCAACTTAGGCCCTAAGCAACTCAGCGAGACCCTGTCTCTAAATAAAATATAGAAAAGGGCTGGGGATGTTGCTCAGTGGTTAAATGCCCCTGAGTTTAATCCCCAGTACGATAAAACAACAACAACAACGAAACTGCTACTGAAACCAGTCGACACCTGTCTACATCCCAGAAGTAACAGCTCTCACCTAAGTGCTTACTCTCTTCTGCATGACACCAAGCACCTGGCTGGCATCATCTCATTTAACTGAGAGGAGGGACAGTGAGAAGGGATTTGGGTGCTATAGTCCAGTCCCAGACCTAAGTCCCTCTTCCTCCAATGCCCGAACACATGGCCTGGAAAGTTAAATCATTGCTCTGAGTCTCGGATTTAGGGATTTGATAAATAGTAGCTTCCCTGTTGAGTGGTGAGAACTGAATGATGTTTATAATTTTAATTATAAAATTTTTTTTATGCTGGGCATGGTGGAGCATACCTGTAATCCCAGTGTCTCAAGAGGCTGAGACAGGAGGATTACAAGTTCAAAGACAGCCTCAGCAACTTAGTGAGGCCCTCAGCAACTCAGTGAGACCCTGTCTCTAAATAAAATATAAAAAAGGGCTAGGGATGTGGCTCAGTGGTTAAGCGCCTCTGGGTTCAATGCCTGGGACCAAAAACAAACAAAAAATAATAATTTTTAAAACTCAGTTTTGTGGCTAGGGATATGGCTTTGCAGGACAGGGTTCACCTAGCATATGTGAGGCCCTGGGTTCTATCCCCAACACAGCCAAAAAAAAAAAAAAAGTGGTTTTGATAAAACTGAGGTTCTGCAGAAGGGATTAAAAAAAAGAAAAACAAGTTTTTTTTAAATCTAATTTTTAAAAAATATTCATTTTTAGATGTTGGTGGACCTTTATTTTATTCATTTATTTATATGTGGTGCTGAGAATCAAATCCAGTACCTCACCACATGCTAGGCAAGTGCTCTACCACTGAACCACAACCACAGTCCCACAAAAAAGAAGTTTTTAATCTTCATAACAACCCTATAGGAGGTAGTTATTCAACTCCATTAGAGGAGGAATAATATTATTTTAACTATTTCAATATGAGAAACTTTAAGGTTCAGAGAAGTTGGAAACCACAGCCAGGGAGTAGATAAATCAGGATTCAGGATCAGGTCTGCTCAACTCAAGCCTAGTCTCTTAAGACTGAGTCAACAGCCTGTTCCACATACATGGTCTTTATGGAACTCTGGGGACCTAGTGCTATGAAGTTGGGCCCTCTTCCTTTTTTTTGTGGTGCTGGGGATCAGACCCAGGACTTAAGCTATATCCCCACACCTTCCTCCATCCTTAAGGGTAGAGGAAGTCACATAAGGTTGAAATAGTTTCCCCAGCTGCATTAAGGAACTAAGGCAACTCCCCTGAGGTAGCTGACTACTGTCTTATCTCTGACAACCACATACAAACCACTACACCCACCCCAAATAAGCTGGTTAACCCCCATCAAGCAATGGCAAATGCCGGAGTATTCCTTTTTAAAAATGTTTAGTGGTACTGGAGATTGAACCCAGGGCCTCACACAAGCTAGGCAAGTGCTCCACCACTGAGTCACATTCCCAGCCCCAGACTGGTTGTTTACACTTGAATTCCATGGGGGGAATATGGGAATGAAAACAATATGAATTTTAAACACAAAAGAAAAGAAAATTACTCACCCTGTCTAGGGGGCTGGGAGGAGGATTTCATATGAGCTGATGATGGAAACGGGAGGGAGAACAAAGGGGAGGGAGAAGATGAGAAGGACCAAGAAGACACAAGAAGAGAGACAGTAATGTGTTGGTGCCCATGGCTGGGAGGAGATGCATGCACTGGTGCAATATAAGTCTGTCTGATGCAATGGGGTGGGATGGGGGTGAGGTACAAAAGTTTAGGTGCTGAGTGGAGGCTGCATTAGGGCAAAAGCAGAAATTTCTCAAAAACTTAGCGGAGTCCCAGGCTGCACTTAAGCATAATGAGGACACATCTTCCCACCTGGTAATTCACCGTAACAACATGCAGCCTGTTTTGAAGCACAGGGAAAGCCTGGGAGAGCTGGCTGGGAATTGTCTTCACCAAGCACCACCCTCCACCCCCACCCAAAGCAGAACAAGAGGCACCAATCTACCTGCCAAGCGTGCCTTGATAGAGTTAGCACCTGCGAGCCCAAACAGGCTGCCTGGGCACTGCACCCATGGGCCATCCAGACAGACTTATGAAAGTTTCAAAGTCATCCATTCTGAAATGCCCATTAGGTTAGTCCAGCCTCAGGTCAGCTGGTCAAAGCAGCCATGCTGGGTGGTGCAGAGGGAAGGTAGCATCTGTCACCTGAGGGCTTCTGGCAAGGTTGGGGAGCTCCTTGGCAGGCAGTACTTCCAAATGACTCAATAGGCCGTGGCTGCTCCTCCCATAGCCCTCCTCCTCGTCCAGGCCCCATACTCACCACAGGCCTGCCCATATGCAGTAGCCTGGACAAAGAGTACGTAGAGCGGAGGCGGCAGGTGCCTAGCTGTCTCATACTGCTTGTGAGCCTGGTCAAATGGCATGAACAAGTACTCCTGCACTGGGAGGGAAGCCTGTGTGCAACAAAAAGAGGGTATTTGTTTTAACTCTTTTAGCCTATCCCACATAGGAACATGTGATTACTTTGTGACTGTAGGTAGTTGGGGTACCAGGGACTGAACCCTGGGATGCTCCACCACTGAGTTACATCCCCATTCCTTTTAAAATTTTATTTTGAGACAAAGTCTTACTAAGTCTAAGTTACCCAGGCTAGACTTGAACTTGCAATCCTCCTGCCTCAGCTTCCCAACTAGCTGGCATTATAGGTGTGCAACACTGTGCCCACTGTGTGTAGATTTTCTTTCTTTTTTTTTTTTTGTACTGGGGATTAAACACTTCACCACTAAATTACATCCTCAGCCCTTTCTTATTTTGAGATAGGGTCTCATTAAGTTGCTTAGGGCCTCACTAGCTTGCTGAGGCTGGTCTTGAACTTGTGATTCCCTTGCCTCAGCCTCCCAAGTCACTGGGATTATAGGTGTGTGCCACTGTGCCTGAACCATATAGTGTTTTATTCACAAAGTGGTACAGGATAGACTAAAAAAATGTATAGGTGGAGTAAAGTCCAAATAATCGAGTCAACTGTATTTAAATACCAGTCACAGAGAAAGAAAAGTAAATTATAAAAATATCCCATTTCCAATAGCATCAAGAAAACATCAAGGGTTGGGGGAAAAGCTCAGTGGTGGAGTACCTGCCTAGCAGGAATTTGAGCCCAAGCACCGCCAAAAAACCAACCAACCAACCAAATTGTCATGCTCAACATCACTAGTGCCCAGAGAAAGGAAAATTAAAACCATAATGAGATACCCTTCAGAACAATACCGAAGTGTTTGCAAGGATGTGGAGCAATCAGACTTTCTTATGGTGCTGGTAGGAATTTCCATAAACCAGTACGATCACTTTAGAAAACTGATTCCATGTCTACCAAAGCTAAATATATGCACAGCATATTCTATATGACTCAGCAATTTCATTCCTCAGTATATCCAATGGAAATGTATACATAGGTGCACCAAAGGACACATGTAAGAATGCCACAGCAGCATTATTTACCATAGCCCCAAACTGGAAATAACCAAAATCAAATACTAAGCATCAATGAAAATAGATGAATTGGTACTCAAAGTAGCACAAACTACAGAGTACTATTCATCTTTTTGAAAAAATGTTTTTAGTTGCTCATGGACCTTTATTTATTTTTTATTTATTTATATGTGGTGCTGAGAATCAAACCCAGTACCTCACACATGCTAGGCAAGAGCTCTACCACTGAGCTACAACCCCAGCCCACTATTTATCTTTTAAAAGACAGATTTTACAAACATACCAATGAGCAAAAAAGCCAGACACAAAAGAGTCTATACAATTCTAATTGCATTCAAAAGTAGACAAAACTAACCTATGTTAGAAGTTGAGATAATGACTAGGGTTGTAGCTCAGAGGTAGAGCACTTGCCTAGCATGTGTGATGTACTGGGTTCAATTCTCAGCAAAATAAATAAAGGTACTATGTACATCTACAACTAAAAAAAGTATTAAAAAAAATAAAGAGGTTGAAATAATAGTTATGAGTGGTAGATAGTTCCTGGGAGTGGGACTAAAGAACTCTAGAAAATTGGAAATGCTCTCTTGAATTTGGGTGGCTATACAGATGAGTTTGCTCAGTGAATATTCATTCATTCAGCTGTATACTTATAAGTTGCATGCTTTTCTGTTATTCTGGCGCTAGAGAATAAACCCAGGGCCTTGTGCATGTTAAGCATTCACTCTACCACTGAGCTGAATCCCCAGCTCTATAAAATCATTATTACATTTTGAAATGTGGGCTCAGTATGCTGCCCAGGCTGGTCTCAAACTCACAGGCTCAAGTGATCCATCTGCCTCTGCCTCCCCAGGAGCTTGAATTACAGACATGCATCACTGCACCAATTATTGTTTAAAGTAATACATGCATGTTGTATCAGAATGTTGTAGGTGACTTTATAAAGCAAAACCTCCCAGTTTACAGTCCCCAAAGGTAACTTGTTAATGGTTTGTATAAATATAGACTCTTTCTTCTAAGCATACATAAAACACATAACACATGTAGATCCACACAGATTCTTCGTAAATCAAAATATATAAATGAGATCATGTTCTACAACTTGCATTTTTTCCCCTGAATACTATAATAGATCTTCCTGTTCAGTTATTCTACCCATAGTATGCCATTTCATACTTCGATCACAGCTATTAAGGCCATACTACATGCCAGGTAGCACACGCCTGTAATTCTTGTAACTTGGGAGGCCAAGGCAGGAGGATCACAATTTGAGGCTAGCCCCAGCAACTTAGGAAAGCCCTCAGCAACTTATTGAGACCCTGTTTCCAAAGGGGAGCGGGGCAGTGAGCAAGGGATGTGGCTCAGTGGTTAAATGGCCCTGGGTTCAAATCACTGATACCAAAAAAAAAAAAAAAAAAAAAAAGGCTGTAATGCACAAAAAATTATTTACCCATCTTAGATCCTATTTATAATGTCCAGTTAACTAAAGAAAATTTAACTATGCAGAGGATTTGGAGTGTTGAGTACAACCAAACCTTTTCATTCCCATTTTCTTTTTCTCTTTCTCTTGTTATTTAATGCTACTGGAGAATATTTTTGTTAACAACTCTAATTCTATGCTTACAGTTGAAGGGAGGAAATGTAGACCTTGCCAAGTCCTAGAAAAGTGAATTTATAATTTCTCTAGGGTCCTTTTACAAAGTTCTTCCATATTAGCCATTTATTCTACTTCATAAAACCATAAGGATTTTTGGAACAAATCTAGCTTTACAAAGCAAACAAAAATCAGGTCACTTATATAAAAAGACATTCTATTCTATAGGTAAAGTGGGAACTTTTCCTAAGGTACATAATGGATTTCAAATGAGTCAAGTTCTTTTCAGAGGAAGCAAATCTGCTGAGCGGTCTGCCCTGAGGTCTCCTCAGTGGGATGTAACAGACATCCACAGGAAGCATGTTTAGATGACCTGAGATAGGACAGGGATGTAGTTCAGTATAGAGCACCTGTGCATGAGACTCTGGGTTCAAAAAAAAAAGGTGCCTAGAGACTGTAGGGCTATTGGGGACCATGGAGGGGGTTAACTGAATTTATACAATCTGAAAAAGTATGTGACACAGAGGGGGTGCTAGATGAAAAGAAAATGCCCATTACATGTGTATATATGTTCCTAAAGCCAACTGGCCAGCACTTGTTCGTTCGTTCCTTCGTTCGTTCCTTCTTTCTTTCCTTCCTTCCTACCTTCCTTCCTGCCTGCCTTCTTTCCTTCCTTCCTTCCTTTCTTTTTTTGTGGTGCTGGGAATAAACCCAGTGTCTCATGCACACTAGGCAAATGCTCAACCACTGGCCAGTGCTTCTTTACTGCAGGGCACAAGCTTGTTGTACAACCAGGTAGGAATGCAGACAAGACCATTCCTATAATGTACTCAGATTAGGGTAAGACCTGGCAAAGACCAAAAGGATGACATGGCTTCTGGTGGCTTCTGGGCAATGGTAAAGGTAAAGCAAAAGGTTGGCAGGCCTCACCTGCATGATGCTGTTGAGGCGAGGCTGAAGACTGCTCAGGTATTCCTTCTTCACCTCAATCTCCTTAAGAATCTTCTCCTTGTTGGACAGGCACTCTCGGTACTTCTCTGCCAGCCTGAGAGGGTGAAAGTAGCATTGTTACCTGATGCCTTGAAGGGACGTCTCAACAATTAATCTAGATCTAAAAATATGGTATATATATTTTTCCATACTGGAATCTTAAAGGTTGCTTCTTTCCTGTTATGGTGACTTTTTCCCCTTTCATATTTGTACAAGAATTTGAGGGCTATGATTGGTACATCTTAGCAAGGCCCTAAGCAACTCAGCAAGATCCTGGCTCAAAATAAAAAATATAATAAAAAGGGGATGTAGTTTAGTGGCAAAGTGCCCTTAGATTCACTCCCCACTACCAAAAGAAAGAAGAAAAAAAGTTACTTTAATGGCTAGGCGTGGTGGCTTCTGCCTGTACTTTCAGCTAATCAGAGGACTGAGGCAGGAGGATCACTTGAGCCCACAAGTTGGGGTCAGCCTGAGAAACACAGTAAGACTCCAACTAAAAAAAAAAAAAAAAAAAAAATCACTCCAACTTTCTATTAATAGCCTTAAGCAAATACAATCCCACCCATGAGGTTGGTCAGGTCCTGGGTTCAATCACTAGTACCAAAAAAAGAAAAAAAAAAAAAAAACAAGATTTGGTTTTGGAGACTATTCTGCTGGTTCCACAGTGCTTGGCTCTCTGATCCTGGGTCTTGACAAAGCACTATCACTCTGTGGTTAACAAGATCAGGAAGGAGAAGCCAGGCATGGTGGTGCATGCCTGTAATCCCAGCAACTCAGAAAGTTGAGGCAGGAGGATCACAAGTTCAAGGTCAGCTTCATCAACTTAGTGAGGCCCTAAGCAACTCAGCAAGACACTGACTCAAAATAAAAAAATAAAAAGCGTTGGGGATGTAGTTCAGAGGTTAAGCACCCCTGGGTGAAATTCTCAGCAACAAACAAACAAACGAAAAAAGGCCAAGAAGTAAGCACTACCTTTTACGTTGCTCCAGTTCCCAGTCTAGACGTGCCAGGGTCTGCTGATGAGGGTCTCCCATGGTGACTTCAGCTTTGCTGATGTCTGGTGGAGCCTCCTTATAAAATTCCTCCAGACTGACCAGGTCTATTTCTTCATGCTTTGACCTACAGGAAAAAAACAGACGTCAAGCTGCTGTTCTCAAGAACACAAACTGGTACAGAGTCCCTCCATCTACACTCACTCAGCCCTACTCCACAACTACTCCAGATACTGGAATCCAATTTCAGAATATGCTCATTAGCAGATGTTTCAGTATGATGAGAGGTCACTGGTGACATGCAATAGGATCCCTGTCCATGCTGTCCAATCTTTTTATCTATGAATTAGCTAAAAACATGGAAAAACGACTAGGGATGTAGTTCAGTGGTAAAGCATTTCTGGATTCAATCCCTAATACAAAAAAAAAAAAAAAAAAAAAAAAGGTGATTGGAAGCAAGCTGCTCCCATATAATGTGCCCAGGAATCAAATTGGTAAAGTAAAGGCTCCTGCTGGGAAGAGAGAACTGCTTTTTACCAACTGTAGAGTTCACAAACTCCAAAGGGTCAGAGAGGCTTCTGTGGTTCTTTGTGCAGACCAAAACTACTGCTTGTAATTCTACCACTCAGAGTGATCTATTACCCTTCTCCCAGATCCTGCAGTCGTTCAAGCTCACTGAATTTCTTTTTAAAGAGACTGGCTCACACTGAGCTATGTAGGAAAATGCAGTTATAAGAGACCAGCTGTGTCAAAGCCCTGTGCTCCCAAACTCACTTAAACTCCAGACATTTGGTGATCTCCTTCTGCAGGTGCATCACCTCATACAGCAGGTTCTGTAGTTGCAGGTGATAGGCATCTACTTTCTGCTTAGCCTATAGGAAAGATAAGGCTAAAGGTGAGCAGGTTAAGTTGGGGTGGGACAGAGCATCTGCAAAATCAGAAAAGGGGAGAGAGAAGGGGATGTGGAGGAGTGGGAAGGAGGATTAATTAAATCTCTCAACTATACCTCATGAGTCTGATCCCTTCCCTTCTTCAACCTGATGTGGGCTAATCTGTTAAGCTTCTTCAGAGTCATGAAATGTACACAGCTCTGGATCCTTCGTTCTTCAATTTCAATTGCCTGTGGGCAAAGAAAATGGTAAAGACCATTAACAATAGGTGCTGTTTCAGCTTCCTCAGTTCCTTGCTGCTAACCCATCTCCATCCAGAACCAAAAAAAGACATCAGAAGGAGCTCTAAACCATGGTACCCGCCCACCAAAAAGACCAAACCAAACTTACAAAAATAATTAATCACCCTGTATATTTATTACTACAATGGGTAATTGGGTAATGATGACAGGTTCCAATAAATTAACTGGCAAGGCTCTGGAGCTTCCAAGCTCCAACCATTTCATCACGGCTAGAACAGAAGACCAAGATCAAGAAGGGTCCTGGGAGGTGCAAAAAGTACCCTATCTGTGCAGTCCTACCAGGGTCATGTCTGCCTGGTCCCATTCCTTACCATATCCTTGCCACCCCGGCTCTTCAGATCCTGGATCTCAGCCATCAGCCTCTGTAGCTCCTGGCACGTGTACTTATACAGCTCATAGTCTCTGCCAGGGTCCCGCAGATCCACCTCAGCCTCCTCGCTATAGTATTTACCTTCCTGTAGAGGCAAGAAGAGAGGTCCCAGGTGGGGAATGAGTCTCCCTGTTGGGACCAGGGACACGTGGCTGAGATCTCTTGTTAAACATGTACAGTAACAATGAAGTCCCAAATTAGGTCACTAAAGGAAATGGTCCTCATATTTCTTATTACAAAGTATACATGTTTGGTGTCTAAGATTAAGAACATAGAGTAATATTAAAAAGACAACAAACATACAGGAACAGTGGTACATGCCTATAATCTCAGTGACTTGGGAGGCTCTGAGGCATGAGGATCACAAGCTCAAGGTTAGCTTCAGCAACTCAGCAAAGTCCTAAGCAACTTAGTGAGGACTTTTCTCAAAATAAAAAAATTTAAAAAGGCTGGGGATGTGACTCGTGGCTCAGTGGTTCACATAACCCTGGGTTCAATCCCCAATACCAAAGAAAAGAAAACAAACAGCTTCCTATAATTTAACTACTCAGCCCAAAATAACTCCATTGTGAATACTGTGAATAAATACACATTTTTAAGCAAGACAGAATCATAATGTCCATGTTGATCAGTGCAACTTCTTATAAAAATGAATACAGGTTTATATCAAAACATCTGCATGATAGTCCACAGTAAAGATAAACCAGAATTTACTTAACCAAATTTCTACTGATGAGTGTTTAGATGGTCATATTAACCTTTGGCAGACTAACATATCAAAATTGTTTTCCCAGGGCTAGGATGTAGCTCAGTGGCAAAGCATCTGCCTTGCATTCAGAAAGCTCTGGATTCGATCCCTAGTTAAAAAAAAAAAATTTTACTTCCCAGATTTTGCAGCAAACAGAACACAAGATTTAAGAGTGCCATAATCGAAACTTGAAAAAGATAAGGTTCTTCATTAATTTGATTTTCTAAATCAGAGAAAAGCATTGTTTTTATCTTTTCATAATATTCTTTCTTATAGGTATCAAGACTCATACTGAAGAAGGAGTTTTAGATTGCAATAAGAGGGTTTATTGTAATCCCAGCACTTGGGAGGCTGAGGCAGGAGGATCGCAAGTTCAAAGCCAGCCTCAGCAACTTAGCGAAGCCCTAAGCAACTCAGTGAGACCCTGTCTCTAAATAAAATACAAAATAGGGCTGGGGATGTGGCTCAGTGGTAGAGTGCCCCTGGGTTCAATCCCCAGTACCAAAAATAAATAAATAAATAAAATAAGAGGGTTTATTTTTTATACCTGTTTATAAGTCTGTCCATGAGTTAAGTGATAAACACACAAAAGCAATATATATATGTGCATATACATATAAAACAATATAAAAAATTTGAACATATACAAAAGGCTAAAAGCCTTTTTCTTTTTCTTTTTCTTTTTTTGTGCTAGGGATTGAAACTAGGCCCTTGTGAATGCTAATACAGGCTCTACCACTGAGCTACACCTCAGCCCATGCTGTGTTTCAATTGAAATTTATTTAAACTAGTGTTCATGATTCTATTTAAAACAAACAAGCAGACAAACAAAAAACCAACTACTCAAACAAAAACAGCCAAGTCATGAATTGGCTTGAAAGATTTAAGGACAGAAAGACAAAAGGAAGAACCACCTATTGACCACAAGAGCTCTCAGGTTCTGTGGGTTTAAGATTCTGATACCATATTTGGGGATGTAACATCTGCAAAGCTCCAGAGCTATGCTGTAGTCAAGCTCCCTTCTTCTGGCCATCAGGAAAATTGGACACACATCACACTGTGTAGATACTAACGACGTCTAATACAAGCTTGTTGGTTCTTGGGATGCTGCAGCTAAACCTGATGTGGACACACAGATTTTATGGGGGCACAGGAATTCCACAGGAATTCTAGTCACCTGGTCAAACAGACCACCAGGGGACTGTCCCTGGTAGATGCAAACCTGAGCTGATGCAAACCCTATGTAAGTACTTTACCACAAACTGCAATTTCTTTTCCTTTTTCCTTTTTTTTTTTTTTTTTTTTTTTGTGGGGGTTGGGGGCAGTAGGGATTCCTAGTCCTATTTACTTTTTATTTTGAGACAGGTCTCACTAAGTTGATGAGGCTGCCTTGAACTTGCATTCCTCCTGTTTCAGCCTCTGGAGTCACTGGGATTACAGGAGTGCTCCACTTGCCCAAAACAAGCTGAAATTTCTCAGCAGCATGGCAACCCTGGTTGATCTCACCTGCTCAGTGTCAGATCGATTCCGCTTTCCTTCAGCTGGAGCTCCATCACTTCGGATCACTTTGGGCTTCCGTTTTTTGCTGGATTCTGATGACATGGTTGTTCTTTAAGGTTAGGAGGAAACAACAGAGAGTTGTTAAGAGGAGAAAGCTTTCAAGATTTTTCTGGAGTTAGAATACTAAATCTATTAACTAGCAATTCTGGTCATTTATAAATGTGGCAACTCAAGAAAAGTCACATCCTCTGTAAAACAAGGAATCATCCTTCAGCCTGTTCAAAATGAACTTGTCTCACATAAATTCATTCCCACTACTATTGACCGGTGATGGGCCTTAATCTAAGTACTTTATGGGTATGTTCTCATTTTTTTTTGGGGGGGGGGGTGCTGGGGATTGAACCCAGGGCCTTGTGCTTGCAAGACAAGTACTTTACCAACTGAACTATATCCCCAGCTCTATGTTCTCATTTGATAACAACAAACTTTCCAGATAAGAACCACTAACATGGGCTAGACTTGTGGCTCAGTGGTGCAACACTTGTCTGGCATGTGTGAGGCCCTGGGTTCGATACTCAGCACCATATATAAATAAATAAAATAAAATAAAATAAAATAAAATAAAATAAAGAACCATTGACAAGTAAAAAAAATAAATAGTAACAATAATAAAAAAAAGAACCATTAACATGCTGGGCACAGTGGTGCATGCCTGTAATCCCAGCCACTCGGGAGGCTGAGGCAGGAGGATTGGAAGTTCAAAGCTAGCCTCAGCAACTTATTGATGCCCTAAACAACTTGGTGAGACCTTGTCTCTAAATAAAATACAAAAAAGGGCTGGGGATGTGGCTCAGAGGGTAAGTGCCCCTGAGTTCAATTCCCAGTACCAAACAAACAAACAAACAAACAAACAAAAAGAACTGCTAACATTTTACAGATGAGAAAACTGAGGCTTGGGAAGATATACATCTTGCCTATCACATGGTTAGTACACTAAAACTTGGGCCAATGTCAATGTTCTTGACAACTATGGTATTACCCTTCCTAGTCTTGACAGCATTTCATGTGGCGATGTCATGCTAATTGCCCCTAAAATATAAAAAGCACAGAATGCACATTTCATGGGGCTCTAGGGTCACAAAACATCCTTCCTGTAGTCACCACAGCCTCCTGAGATGGGCAGCACTGTCGCTCTTACCCAATTAGTCTGCTGCCACACTTACTGAAGGAGCCAACAGTGTATGGAGGCAGAGTCAAAAGTGCATTGATTGGCGCCGGGAGAGGTGGTGCACGCCTGTAATCCCAGCACTGTAATCCCAAAATAAAGTAACTGGATTAAAAATCTTTAGAAAACAGTTGCACAAGTGATAAGCTGAACTGGGAAAACCCACAAAGGTGGAACCCGAAAGACTTAGGTGTGGGAAATCCCAACACTGCATTACTACAGAGTCCCCAGCACACAAAAGCGCACAATAAACGTCAGGAGGCTACAACGCAGGGCCTGAGGATGCTGCAACAAATATTTTCCAGATGAGGATACAGCGCAGAGCCGGGTGACAGAGAACCCCGGGAGGAGTGGGCGGAGAATCTGGCTGGTACTCCAGCCCAGAGACACCCCTTGCGCGGTCTGCACCTCAGTTCGGAAGCGCCCGACCCGATTCCGCGGTGCCGCGAGTCACACCACCCTCGTCCACTACTCACCACTCGGCTTCCCGGACCGGTCCTCGCCCGCGAGCTACTTCCGGCCGCCAGGCGATCGCAGCGCATACACCATAGAGAAGCGGAAGAAAGGAAGGAGCGGCAGGCCGGAAGTGAGGAGTAGAGACCGGAAGTAAGGGCGTGGCCCCGGAAACCCGCGGGTGGGTGTGGAAAGAAACGAAGCTGCGGGTCTTAGCTGGTGTCGCCTCTCCTCGCTGCTGTACAAAACCTGGTAACTTAGACTGGGCATGAAACAGTTGCGCTACTAGTGGGCGCTCGCTCCCCTAATTGTTTAAATGTTTGTGACGTGCTGAAGATTAGCACAAGAGTGTGGCAGTGCCAGAATTTGTTCCCTAGTGAATTTGCTTCTAAAACGGGGCCTTTTATTTTTATTTTTTTACACTGTAAGTTTACATTTATATGCAAAATTCTTTTTTTTTGTATACAAATGAGGTACAACGTTTCATTTCTATGGTGTGTACATTTCTATGGTGTGGTAGGTTTACACGGTTCATGTAATCTTGCATATGCATTAGAGTAATATTGTCTCAGTCTACTATCTTTCCTTCCCCCACCCCCTCCCGTCCCATTTTCCTCTACATCATCCAAAATTCCTCCTTTCTTCCCTTGTCCCCCCCCCGCCGCCCCTCCCCCATCCCCGTTTTGTATCATCATCCACTTAGAGAAAACATTTGGCCTTTGGTTTTGGGGACTTGGCTTATTTCACTTAGCATGATATTCTTCAGATCCACCCATTTACCAGCGAATGCTATAATTTTAGTCTTCTTTATGCCTGAGTAATAGTCCATTGTGTGTATATACCAGTTTCTTTATCCATTCATCAATTGAAGGGCATCTAAGTTGGTTCCACAATCTAGCTATTGTGAATTGAGCAGCTATGAACATTGATGTGGCTGCATCACTGTAGTATGCTGATTTTAAGTCCTCTGGGTATAAACCGAGGAGTGGGATAGCTGGGTCAAATGGTGGGTCCATTCCAAGTTTTTTGGGAATCTCCACACTACTTTCCAGAGTGGCTGCACCAATTTGCGACTCCACCAGCTATGTATGAGTGCGCCTTTTTCCCATATCCATGCCAACACTTATTATGCTTGTGTTCCGGTAATAGCTATTCTAATTGGAGTTGGATGAAATCTTAGGATGGTTTTAATTTGCATTTCTCTAATTACTAGAGATGATGAGCATGTTTTCATGTATTTGTTGATCACCTATATATCTTCTTCTGTGAAGTATCTGCCCAGTTCTTTAGCCCATTTATTGATTGGATTCTTTGTATTTTGAAGCCAGGAGCATTCTGCCTCTGAGCTACATCCCCAGCCTTTCTTTTTGAGGTCTAAGTTGCAAGGCCAGCCTCCAATTTGTGATCTTTCTGCCTCAGCCTCCCCAATCGCTTAGATTATGGATGCACGTCACCACAGCGTCATAATAGCACACCACACCAGTGAAGGCAATTCATTGAAGGCATAACTCCATTTTACACTTGTTTTTTTCCATAGGGGTGCATCACGTGTTTCTTCATGTTTAGGCGTGATATGCCCAGATCAGAATCACAACTCTAATGCAGTTTTTGAATGCATCAAATGTTTCTTACCCCCAGCATGAATTGTAAAACTGGGCCCAGGATCTTTGGTGTAAATTACATTTATCTGGAGCTAGATTCAGTATTCATCCTGAATCCCATGTTGTGCACAGTTCTGCCCTGGGGTAAGGATGAATGCTCTCCCTAAGAGTAGCTCCTAAACACAGTACCCTCAGGGGAACAGACCACCATGTGGAACCGAAAAGCCTACAAGCTCTGCTTTGGGCCGAAATTAGTTGCAAATGAGGAAAAGACACAGCAATTTATAGTAAATATTTAATTGGTTCCATCAGTAACTTCTGCGCATTTCCCTGGTAAGGAGGCAGACTCAAGCTACCCAGGGGTTCATGAGGTATGGGGATCACTGAGGAGGTCCCCAAGTCACTGACCCTACTCCACAGGCTCGAGCGCTGTAAAATAAGGGTTGGGCTGATAGAATGTCAAGTACAGGAAAAGGGAATGCAGGATGAGGGAAATACGGGCCCTGTCCTGTAGTTCTGCCTGCAGGAAGGAGAGAGGGCAGGAGAAGGGCTAGAACTATATATTTCTCAACTCCAGATAAGCCTCTCTGTATAGTATCATGGACCCTCTTGCTAACTGGTCTTCTGTCCTCTCTATTCTATCTTCCCAGTTCTGTATTACAAATTGTGCAGTTCAAACTCAAGTTCTGACTTCTGAGTTCTAATTTCTGGGTTCTGGTTTCATGTCTGCCTTTTGTCCCCAAATCGATTCTGCTCCAGTCCCTTTTCCCAGCCTCTCTGAGTAGATTCTGGATTTCATTCTAACCTTGCAGATCTGAGGGTTTATGGCAGTACCAGGCTTTTCCTCACCAGGTGGGACTTGACTCAGTCTTTGCTTGTGCAGCAACGACAGCACTGTGGAGACCAGGGAATTCCTGAGGGCCTGGCCTGGTCTGACCTCCCTTCTAACTACTGGTCACACTACCTTCTGTGCAACTATGCTAACCCAAGGGTTTCCATGCTGACACCTGGGATTGGTGGCCTTGATAGGAGGATTCTCAGGGAGAAATGTGAGTATTCTTCATTTAGGGAAATTAGAAACTACTTCCAGCAGAGGGAAGGAGGTGAGTGGAGAAGGCTAAGGGAAGGGTCTGGACAGAGCTTAAGTTCTCAGAGCCTTGCCATCTTTGTCTGAGCTGTGCACTGTTGTTCACAGTTCTCCCAGAATGAAGAGAAATCAGGACTGGGAGCTCCTCTGTCCCTGGCTGCCTTGAGGGAGAAGGGGAAGGAGGTAGAGCCATCAGCAGCATCATTGGAGAGGCGAAATCTTCAAGGGAATCATGATCCGAGATTCCATATGTCTCACCAAGGGGACTGTGGAGAAAGGCAGAGGTTGGGATGGGGGTGTAGATAAGCCAACAACCCTCCATACACACATGAACACAGATCTTGGAAAGGAAAGGAGGCCCAGATGCTGAAACAGGAAAGTCTCATTGCCCTCCTAAAAAGGCCAATGGAAAGCATCAGGTCTCCCAAACTTTGGAATGAGATAGGACTTTCAGGGTAATGAGATGAACATTTTCATTGTTTTGTTTTTTGGGACTGGGGATTGAACCCAGGGGTGCTTTAACATTAAGCTACCTCCCCAATGCTTTTTCATTTTTTACTTTGAGACAGGTTCTTACTAAATTGCTGTGGCTGGCCCCAAACTTGTGATCCTCCTGCCTCAGACTCCCAAATCTCTAGATTATACCATAAGAGGAACATTTTTAAAAATTTACTTTGCTGTATATGAAAAAGTAAGTAGCATAGGGCTGGGGATTTAGCTCAGTGGTACAGCACTTGACCAGCATGCATGAGGTCCTAAGTTCACCCCCAGCACCACAGAAACAGAACAACAAAACTGCATAGTATAAAAATGCATTCACAGATACTATTGCTAAGGAAAAAGCTAGGTTAAGGAAAAACTAGGGAGATTTAAAGAAAAATAGCAAAATCATTGTAAGGGTGAGGGTATAGCTTAGTGGGAGAGTGTGTGCTTATGAGCATGTGCAAGTTCTATGTTCAATTCTCAGCACTAAAACAAATTTTTTAAAAAATCATGGTAGATAGCCGGGCGCGGTGGCGCATGCCTGTAATCCCAGCGACTCGGGAGGCTGAGGCAGGAGGATCCCGAGTTCAAAGCCAGTCTCAGCAACTTGGCGAGGCCCTAAGCAACTCAGTGAGACCCTGTCTCTAAATAAAATACAAAATAGGGATGGGGATGTGGCTCAGTGGTCAAGTGCCCCTGGATTCAATCCTCAGTACCAAAAAAAAAAAAAAAAAAAAATCATGGTAGACCAGGCATAGTGGTGCACACCTGTAATCCTAGCAGCTTGGGAGACTGAGGCAGGAGGATGGTGAGTTCAAAGCCAGCCTCAGCAATTTAGTGAGGCACTAAGCAACTCAGTGAGATCCTGTCTCTAAGTAAAATATTTTCTTTAAAAAAAAAAAAAAAGGGGCCGGGGATGTGGCTCAGTGGTTAAGCGCCCCTGGGGTTCAATCCCCTGGTATCCACTCCCATCCCCTCAAAAAAGACCTTCTTTCTGACACTAGCTCTTAAGTGTGGAAGCTTAACTATGCTCCTCAAGGGCAGGGTCAGGCTCTTATTTATTTATGAGCCTCCACCCACCCACCATAGCTCCCCATACATAGTGAGGGCTCAGTCAACATCTACTGACTTCAGGTGCTTCTCTGGGGTTCCAGTGGCAAACACCATGAGCAAAAAACTTGCTCAAAATCTTTGCTGAACGATTTCTCTATGCCAGAGTCAGGGCAAAGCATTTTTTAGCCAGGCATGATCCCAGTGACTTGTGAGGCTAAGACAGGAGGATTGCAAGTTTAAGGCCAGCCTCAGCAACTGAGTGAGGCCCTGTCTCAAAATTAAAAAACAAAACAGCTGGGGATGTGGCTCAGTGGTTAAGCACCTCTGGGTTCAATCTCCTGTCCAAAAAAAGGTGGGGGGGAACTTTTCATAAATTAGTTCATGAAGTCCTCCCTGTAGCCATCTGAGGGAGACTAGTACCATCACTATCTCACAGATGAGGGAGGAGCCGCAGCAGGGTACAGAACCATGCACAGGTGGTGGGGAACACTCAGCTACAACACAGCTCCCAGAAAAGGACCACCTAGATGTATTACCATCCCCCGGAGTACTCACTTAGGACTACTTATATCATGTGGAATGTGCCACTATGACAGAAACACACTAACATTGTTTAAAAATGAGTTCCAAAGTCAGGTGCAGTGGTATATACTTATAAACCTAGTGACTCTGGAGACTGAGGCAGAAGGATCACAAGTTCAAAGCCAGCCTCACCAACTTAGCAAGGCCCTCAGCAACTTAGACCCTGTTTCAAAAGAAAAATAAAAAGGGCTGGGGATGTAACTCAGTGGTAAAGTGCCCTTGGGTTAAATAAATCCCCAGTACAATCAATCAATCAATCAATCAATCAATAAACGAATTCCCCATCACTGGGCATGAGACTAGATCTCTTTGTAGAGGGGACTGCATCCTTTCATTCTCAGACAGGGCTCCCAGCAGATGACCTCCAAAGGCCCCACTGAATGCCAGAGATGGTGCTCACCTGTGTAGTAAACATTTTCATCCCAGCCCCTCTTCCTCCAGGCAGCATTTCGAGTCTCCTCCCGAGACTGCAGGTCTTTATAAGCTGTGGGAAAGGTACAGGCTCATTCCTCAAGTACAGAAGATCTGATCCCTTCTCCAGCACAGAGGCCCCTTTCACTGCACCAAACTCTGCCCTGCTTTTTTTCTTCCCCAGATGCCTCCCTTGGATATTAGCAAATACTGTCTGCTTTGCCAGTCTCACCCAACCAGATGTACAAAAAAGATTAATTTCAGATGACTACAAATAATAATATTAGAAAAGAGGGAGATGAAGAAGACAAGAAAGGCCTCCCTGAGGGGGTAAAATATAAGCTCAGAGCTACAGGGTGAGGAGCTGGCTGTGAATTGCTGGGGGATGGCATCCTTAAGTTGAAGGAAGAGCCCTTACAGTGGCCCCGCAGTGGGGAATGGCCTTCAGGGTTTGAAGGAGTGCACATGTATTGTCAATTCCAAAATTTATATTTTTAGCCCCAAACTCTCCTGTGGATTCCATACTATATATGCAGTGCCCATGTGACATCTCCACTTGGGTGTGTCAGAATCTTAAATGTAACATTCCAAGGACCAAAATTATACTCCTGACTCCTCCTCCTTGCTCTTCACAGAAGATCCCTGGAACTCTTCTGGAATCCTCTTTTCCCTTGCTCCACCACAGAGAATTCCTTCTCAAGTTCCACTGGTTCAACCTCTAGACTAATGACTCAGCAGTCCACTGCCACTTCCTGAGGCTGAGCCCCATCCTTGTCTGCATGAACTGATGTAACCATCTCCTGCTGCCCAGCTTTCTCTTTGCTTCCCTTCCAAGCACTCTCAGTACCATACCTGGCAGCCAGAGGAATCCTGTAAGAATGCTGCTGCAGCCTCCCACTTCATTTATGATAAATCTCAACTCTTCCTCATATCCTGTAAGGCTTAGTCTGATCTGGCATCTGTTCCCTCTCATATTCCATCTCACATTTTTCCCCCCTCATTCCATACCAGTGTCCTTTCTCTACCTCAAAACCTCAAAGGCCTTTCCCCATTGCAGGGCCTTTGCACATGCTGTTCTCACCATTCACAATGCCTTTCCCCAGCAGTTCACAGCTGGTGCCTTCTCATCCTTTAATTCTGAGCTTACATTTACCCCTCAGACAGACCTTGTCTACCCAAGCCAATGTAGGTCCTCCATGTTTTTTTCTATCATCTCTCCCAGTCTCTCTTCTACAAATATTTGTAATCATCTGAAATGAGTCACTTTGGCTAGTTGACATCTGAGATAATGTCTCCTCTATTAGACTGTAAGTTCCACGAGGGTACTAATGTATCCCCCTGGTTTACAGAGAGACAATGGAGAAAGGGAACAAACAGAAAGTTCCTAGAAGGACGCTGACCTACCCCAGAGATGGTGCACAACGTAGAGCTCTCCTATCTGTGAGAAGAAGCCGCCCACTGCCTCCTGGTTCTCTTGCCGGTACTTGATGGCCCGAGCCCTAAAGATGGCACAGAGTGTGGAGCAGGAGCCAGGCTGGTGCAAAGGGACTCCTGAGGTGGACCCAGGCTGATTCCTTGGCCACACCTCACAGGAGGGGGCTGAGGTGGGGCCCTCGGCTCCCAGAGATGCTGAGGGAATAGGATAATGGAGATACAGATTCTGGCTGCTTTCCTACAAAGGGAGGCCTCACCATTTTCTAGGAGATCTGCATCTCCTGGTAGGATCCTTCTCCAGGATCTGTGAGGGACAGAGGATGCTGGATTCCCTGTGACATGGTCCTGGGAACGTGGCCCACTAAGGGGCCTTGCTGGGGCAGGACAGCAAGGTTCCCCCACACTCCCAGACCTGATGTCACCACTCACCAGTTGTTCCCCCACTCAATCATGGTTCCTGGCTGAAAGAGAACCAGAAGGAGGAGAAGAATGAGCCCCCACCTTGGATTCCTAGCCTCACAGCGGGGCAGTGATGGAAAACTGTCCTGCTCCCCAGCTCCAGGAGCAACTTGCAACTTAGCCTCATTCATGAGTCCTGACTTACATGTAGGTATGCACATGAATGTACACACCTTTGCTCCAAGCACATAGGAAGGAAAAGGCCAGAAATTCAGACTGCGCTGGGGTACATGGCCCACCCACCTAGGGGCATCTCCAAAGCAACACTACAGCAGGGAGGGTGGGGGCCCGAGGGGATTTGTTGGGAGGGACGCACCTTGAGCTTGTATGTTCTCAGTTCATAGATGTTGGGGCCCGCTCTAGGCTGTGGCTCATTCCAGAAGCTAAACTCCAGGAGCAACTGGTTTCTCCTGGACAGCAGCATACAGCTCCGCTCCTTTCGGAACTCTAGGTACTCCTGTAGGAATGGCAATATGGGAACAGCAGCCAGGAAGTGCCCTCCACCCCAGCAGTGTGCCCCATGGGCTGATAGAGGAGACCCCAGCAACAGGGCTGGGCTGGAACTAATATCCAAAGAGGTTTGCCAAGTGGACACTGACATACCTTGTTGTTTTTCAGCTTGTTCATGCAGTCCATGAGGGCAGGGTAGCCGCCTGAGAATCTCCACAGGTGCACTGTTGTGAGGAGGAACAGATCAGGGGAGTTCCAGGATCCTGCCTGGCTTATGCAAGTCTGGCTAAGTGTGTATGTGGCAGTGTGTTTGTGTGGGGGGCAAGACAGGGAAGGACTCAGGTCACAGAGGGTACAGGGGAGCCATGTCACATGCTTCAGTAGGAGAGCGAGGCAACAAGATGTGCATTTAGAAAAACCCTCCCTGACTAGGAGCTGTTGTGAAAGGAGTACAGGGCAGAGATGTGAGAGGTCTAAATGCCAGGGCTGGATGGTGGGAGTGGTCCTGGGGAGGTGGGCACCTCACCTGCCTGGTCCTGCTCCCCATACCATGTGTTCCAGTTGCCCACGAGTGAGCAGGGATAGTCCTCATCCAGGTGCAGCTTGGGCAGCACAGCCTCCCTGTGGGAGGAGCACAAAGAGAAGATGGGACTTGGGCCAGCCAACAGGACCCTGAATAAGGGTTCCAACTCAGGCACCCTGAATTGGGGCTCAGGCTCCCCATCTCTAAGATGCACAGGCTGGACAAGACATCCCTAGGACTCCAGCAATGAAATCCACATATCCTAGATTTTGGCAAGAAGGAGGCAGAGGATGTTCTGAGGCTCTGCTGGGATGGGGGCCCCTGAAGCAGGGGCTTGAACAGGCCGATGGAGAAAAGATGCTCACGTCAGACTGTTGTAGGCATCCAGACACTCAGGCTTCACATTGTGAACTGCAACAGAGGACAGAGTGGGAGGTGAAATTGGGTGTGTGTGTGTCTGTCCCTTCAGCTGGGGTTGGAACCCATCAGAACCAAAGCTCCCAGGATGGCAGAGAATGTTCCCACCCCTCTCATCTCCATGTTGGAACCTCAGAGGCCCCCAGAGGTCCTAAGAGGGAAGGGCTGGTCAGCCTAGCAGTCACTCACACTGGATCTTATAGAGGTTGCTGGTCTCCTTCTTGGACAGCAGGGTGGAGTGGGCATCTTTCCGAGGGTCCACCTTGTGGACAAAGAGGGACCGAAACCAGCTGCCTTCATTGTCCTTGGAATAGAAACTGTAGGAGAGGAAAGTTCAGGGAGACACACAGGGGTAGTAATTCCATCTGCTCAGATGTCTTGCTGTGGGATTGGAGGTGTAGCTCAGTGGTAGAGCACTTACCATGAGGGCATGAGGCCCTGGGTTCCATCCCGAACACCACCCACCACAAAAAAAGTAAAGTGTCAAATCAGATGTCTTACTTCCCCAGGCTGGTGACCTACATTTCTGAAAACAGGGCCATGGAATCCCATTGCAGCTTGGGTATGAAATGCCACCAGCCTGGCAGACTTGGTCCCTTCTACAGAGATCCCAGCTGCCCAGTCTGTAGCTTTGTAGGACCTGAGGAGTATGGGAGAGGCAGCCTTACCTCTGATCTCTCTCTAGCCTCTCTTCTTACACTTCCCCCTTTTCCAAGGGCTCTTCTACTTCAGCCAACAATTGTAGCCTCTTACAAGAGAATCAACCCCTGCCTGATGCCAAAAGTCCTCGACAACCCAACCTATCCTGTTGCTCCCACCCTCGCCACCTGTACATGCCACTCTCCAGATGTGCTCTACCCTGAACACACCAGGCTCTTTGACTCTGTTGCTTCTTTGCAAGTTCTGTCCCCTCTGACTAGAAGATTGCACTCACTGTCTTCCCCAGAACTCATATTGCACTTGGCCTGTGCCCTGTTAGATCCTACAGAAAGCCAAAGACAAATAAGCCTTGTCCTTAAGGAGGTCACAGTTCACTGTAAGAAAGAGGCCTCAGAACACAATTACAGCCAGGCTTGCTGGGAGAGAGTAGGTAAGCAGGCCTTCAACTCTGCCTCTGGCAGTCTGGGCAGTGAGGAAATGAGCTGGTCAGTCTCCAGGGCTGACCTGGCAGACAGGCAGAGTAGGGTTAAAAAGCACTGCAAGGCATTCATTCATTCATTCAGCTAACACTTGACCACCCAGATAGGGAGCTATGAAAAAAATGAATCAATGAACATGATTGTGTGTTTTGATTATGAAACAGTAGTTCAGAGCTGGGGGAACCATGCAAGATCCTACCAGTCAGTGACTGTTACTCCCTTCCCCTTACATATGCAAGGTCCCAGCAAGGGCAGGCTTATTTTAAGGCTGTCTCCTTACTCTGAGGTCTTGTGGCCTGGCCTGAAAAGCAAATGTGCTGGAGAGATGATCTGTAGCAGTGGGCAAGCCCTCTTCCTTTTCAAGCCTCTTACAAATAAAAACATTACTTTTGCCAGGCATGGTGGCACACACCTGTAATCCCAGCAACTCGGAAAGCTGAGGCAGGGGGATCCCAAGTTGAAAGCCAACCTCAGCAACTTTAATGAGGCTGTGAGCAACATAGTGAGACCCTGTGTCAAAATAAAAAATAAAAGAGGCTGGTGATGTGACTCAGTGGTTAAGTGCTCCTGGGTTCCATCCCTGGTACCAAACAAAAAAAAATTTTTTCCCCCCAAAATATGGATCAGCCTATGGGACTGATAAAATAAAAAGAATATGAGACCAGCAGTGTTGCGAAGTGGTAGAGTGAACGGTTAATGTGCCTGAGGCCCTGGGTTCGATCCCGAGCAATGAAGTAAAAAAAATCATCTTATATTGGTAATATATTTGTATAGCATAAAGATGAAAAATTACTTTTCCAAACTATTAATTCAGTAGTCTCTCCTTATCTGTGAGAGATACATTCCAAGACCCCAAAACCCTATATATACTGTTTTTTCCTATATGTGCGTACTTACGCTAAAGTTTAATTTATAAGTCAGGCACAGTAAGAGATTAACAATGCTAATAATAAACTAGAATATAACAATATTCTTTAACAAAATCATGTGAATGTTATCTCTCTTTACTTCTGGAATTTTCTATTTAATATTTTCTAATCACGGTGGCAGGTAATTGAAATCATGGTAAATGAAACCAGGGATAAAGGGAGACTACTGCTTTCCCGGGAGAGGGAAGAGGCAGATGGTTAAATTTTTCTCGTAAGTTTTTTTAAAAGGTTAAAAACTATTGGTTTTTAACCTTCTAACTAGTGCCTAGCATATGTGGGGAACTGTGTTTGATTCTCAGCACTGCAAATAAACAAATAAATAAAGGTTCATCAACAACTAAAAAAAATTAAAATTAAAACAACTATTGATTGGGAAGCCGAGACAGGAGGATTGTGAATTCAAAGCCAGCCTCAGCAACTTAGCAAGGCACTTAGCAACTCAGTGAGATCCTGTCTCTAATAAAATATTTTTTTAAAAGGGCTGGGGATGTGGCTCAATGGTTGAGCACTCCTGGGTTCAATCCCCAGTACCAAAACAAACAAACAAACAAAAACCCCCAAACTATTGGTTTAAGCATTTCTGAATTCATGGGCTCTGTCAGTCACTGTACATATATTTGTTTTATTAACAAAAAGCAAAAAAGTAATTATCAATAGGTGGACAGCATGATCTGAGAAATTAGGAGCCTCTAAGCCATGGAACCCTGAAGAAATTTTCAGTTGTATAAACTCACTGAATCCAATGTAATGGCCTTACATTGTTGGTACTACTATTGTCCCATTTCCAGGAGAATAAAATAGGAGCTCAGAGTTTAAGGAACTTGCCAAGGTCACACAGAAAATCAGGGAGCAGAGTTCCTTCCTTCCTTCCTTCCTTCCTTCCTTCCTTCCTTCCTTCCTTCCTTCCTGTCTATATATTTATTTATTTATTTTGAGACAGGGTTTTGCTAAACTGCCAAGGCTGGCCTGGAATTTGCAATCTTCCTGCCTCAGCCTCCCAAGTATCTGGGACTACAGGCATGCATCATTGCACCTGGCAAGAGCTCTTTTCCTGAAGGCCAGCCCTCACCTCATGAGGGCACTGAGGGACCTTTGCTTTGAATGTAGAGGGGCTGCTATTCCTGGAGAAGAGTGGATCTAATTCTAATCTACTAATTGTCAACCAAGATCTTTGCTTCAGAGTTGGGCTTCCAGTCATTTATTAACCTCAGTAGTACCAAGATAAATAGGCCTTATCTAGCCCTGAGGAAAGAGCCCCCGGGCTGGAATGCTGAGGAGGAGGAAAAGCATCCAGGAGCTCTGCTGGGCTCCCATCTCTTCCCACTGTCCTCTAATTCTTCCTGCCTCTGGACTTCAGTTTCTGTATCTGTCAAATGAGCAGGGCAGAGCAACCCACTTCAAAATACCTTTTTCTATAGGTAAAATCCAACAAGTGACTTGTCCAAAATCCCAGGATGGAGCTGAACTTCAGCACCCTCAAATACATATTTTGAAGAGTTCAAGTTTCACTTTCTCAGTAAATCAGCAATGTTCTACCCTTGACTTTCCCAACCCCTTTCACCCTGTTCTTTTATGTTGTCTGCAATGACTTCTAAAATACTATGACTGGGCGCAAATCCCGCACTCTCCTGTTCTTTCATCTCTTCGCCTTCGCTCGCCTTTTCGGTGCTGCCATGCCTTGTTCTGCAGAAGTAACGGCCATCTCCCCAGCAAGTGGGCCCGGCCTACCGAGGAGGGAGGCTTGCGGCTCCACTTTGTACGGCTGTCGGAGCACGTCACCGCACCGACCCGAGGGTCCGCGCGGGCCGCGGGCTATGACCTGTACAGTGCCTATGATTACATAGTATCACCCTTGTGAAAACAGACATTCAGATAGCTCTTCCTTCTGGGTGCTATGGAAGAATAGCTCCACGTTCTGGCTTGGCTGCAAAATACTTCATAGATGTAGGAGGTGTTGAATGACACTGAAAGGGGTTCAGGAGGTTTTGGTTCTACTGGACAGAATTAAAATTTAGGTCAAGTATAGAAAATGAAAATGTTACTTTTCTTAAGCTTACTGCTTAAAGAGTGTTAGTATTTTGCATGTCTGTAAAAGTTAGTTTTAGCTTCTAAAAATTTTTTTTTTTTTTTTTTTGGTAAAGAGTTTCTCTGTAGTATCACATGGAAACTTTCCTGTATTTTCTATAGTTCATGGTTGTGTGTAAATGTTTTGTGGTGATCTAATGCAAAATTTTTAAAAATCAAATGTATATCAGTTTCAGATTTTAAAACAGTATTCAATAAATGATCACCCTTCAACCTATTGTGCTTTTAAAAAATAAAATAAAATAAATAAAATAAAATAAAATAAAATAAAATAAAATAAAATAAAATAAAATAAAATACTATTCCTGGGTATAGTAGTGCACACTTGTAATCCCTGCAACTCAGGAGACTGAGGCAGGAGGATCACAAGTTCAAGGAAAGCCTCAGCAACCCTAAGCATCTTATCAAGACCCTGTCTCAAAATAAAAAATAAAAAAAGATGTGGCTCAGTGGTTAAGCACCTTGGGTTCAATCCAAAACAAAAGAAGACACTACACAAGGGCTGTGGGAGTAGCTCAGTGGTGGAGAACTTGCCTAGCATGTACAAGGCTCTGGATTTGATACCCAACCACCCAAAAAGTAAAAGTAAAAAACTCTATCAAAAACTTTTTTTTTCTGGCTGGAGATATAGCTCAGTTGGTAGACTGCTTGCCTCACAAGCACAAGGCCCTGGGTTAAATCCCCAGCATCGCAAAACAACAACAACAACAACAAAAAAAAACACTTTTTTTTTTCTTTTGCTTATCATGTACTTTGTTTATTGGCAGGAACCTGGTCTATTCTGCTACATCCCCACTGTACCCTGAGTGTCTGAAATAGGGCTAGGCACCTGGTATCTGTGACTCAATCTATGCTTAGGAAATGAATAAATGGGCTGAGCAGAAAGGGCTTAGATACAGTTGCAATGAAAATGGTGAAAGCTGGAAGTAAAAAAGGAAATTTTGGACTCTGGCCTACAATGTGGACTCGAGAATCAAGGGCCTTTTTCATTCCCAATCACAGCAGAATTAGCCCCTAAGAGCACAGACTGGATAAATCCAGGTTCTAATCCTAGCTCAGCTTCATCTTTCTGGGCTTGACTTTCCTCATCTATAAAATAGGAGTCATTGAATGGGTCTTTAGAGAAAGGGCCTAACACAGTGCAACTAATATCACTATCCCTACCTACCTACCTTCCTACTGGTTCTCCCAGCTCCCACTTTCCCCATCTTTTCCTAATCTCACTTGAATCTTTATAAAGTGCCATATATAAATATATATATATATATATAAAACTATATTATATATGTAGGTTTTTGGGGGGTGTTTTTTGCTTTTTTCCTGCGGTGGTGGGGATGGAACTCAGGGCCTCCAGTATGCTACGCGAGTGCTCTACCAGTGAGCTATACTCCCAGCCCATAAAGTACCATTTTCCCATATATATATATATATATATATATATATATATATATATATATATATGGTTTTTTGTTTTGTTTTGTTTTTTGCAGATGAACACAAACCTTTATTTTACTTATTTTTTATGTGGTGCTGAGGATAGAACCCAGTGCCTCACATGTGCTAGGCAAGCAGTCTACCTGAGCTACAACCCCAGTCCAAGTACCATTTTTAAGAAGCTCAATGCCTCTAAAACAAAGGCTGAATGTCTCCTCTTGGGATACCAGCTTTAGTCTACTTTGGTGAGGGTTCCAGAGTGAACATCTTTTTAAAGTCAGAAACTAGAGAGCCAGGATTCCCTACCTGGTCGTTATCAAACTAACAGTATCAGCATTACCTGGGAACTTGTGAGGAATTCTTAGGCCCCATCCCAGACCTAGTGCAACAGAAACTCTAAGGGTAGATTTAGCAAAATCTGAGTTTTTATAAGCCCACCGGGGGATTCCGATACATGCTTAAGGTTGAGGATCACTGCTCCAGAGCAGTTCCAATTTCATCTTTTCTTTTTGTAATCTCAGTAAAACATCCCAGAAATGCCAAAAATGCTAGTATCCTGGTATCTAAACTATATTAAGAATGCCACTTGAGCTCAGAAAACATGATAAAGTTTTGTCCAATCTGTTGGGAGGATCTGCCCCAGCTAGTCTGCTCCAGCCCTTCCCTGCAAAAATATCTCTCCTATTTTCCCCTCAACTCTTTCATCAATTTCATATGGATATGTCTTTTTTCCCCAGTAACACAGGATGCCACTAGTTAATGTCTTTCCATCCCCCAGGTACCTAGCACAGTGTTTTTGACAACATAGTACTTGCACAATAAATGTTTGACCCAGATGAGAACTTTTCATCTCTCTTTAGGAAAAGTTACCGTAGATGACACATTCATACTGCCAATAGTGATTAACAGTCTGATGCCTCCCCACACGAAACCCAGAATGTTCTAGATTCATACACTAAGAGGCTCAGCTCTATGCATATTCTGAAACATTGCCTCATTTGAATCAACTGACTCTAGAAAGGGGCTGTGTTTCTGCTCATTGCTCTAGAGGTGTCTTCAGCTAGAAGATAAAAGTTTTGTTAAGATAACTGAAGCAGCAGTAAGAGTAACCAGTGTTACTTACTATAAGCATTTGCTATATGCTAAGTACTAATCCTCAAAGTATATTTTTAAAATAATGAGGCTGGAACTGAGGATATAGCTCAGTGGGAGAACACTTGCCTGGCATGTACAAGGTCCTGGATTTCATTCCCAGCACTACCCATCCACCCACCCACACACAAAATACAAGGAGGCTCAGAGATGTTTCCTGCCTTATTCAAGGATGGTTACTCAACAGACAAAAGGATTCCAATTCAGGTTTATCAGATTTCAAGGTCCAGCCTCCGTCTCCACCCCAGCAGCCTCATTGCCCCCAAACCTCAAGAGAGCAAAAGAGCTACTGATGTCCCACTAGTGACCCCAGAAAAATCAGTGGCAGGCTAAAGATCAGCAAGAGGTACCCAGTGTGGGACCACAAACTTCAAAACTGCAAAACGGTTTTTGAGGGACTTGATAAATATTAATCTAAGTGCCTTCACAGCAATCCAGTGAAAAGTGCCAAGCAGGGATCACCATGTCCACTTTACAGAGAAGGAAAGCACAGCTCGATGGAACTTAATGACTCATCCCAAGTTACCAAATGTAACTGAGGAGCAGAAGGCTGCCTCTAAGTCTCCCACTCCTTTTGTAGCCTCTGGGTATCCACACAAATGATTCTATCATCAAATGATTCTGTCCCTTCCCCAGTCTCAATTTCTTCACCTGGAAAATATGGGCTCATAAAAGATTATCTTCATTAAGGCCTTTTCAACCCTGACATTCTGTGGGTCTAGAGTAGAAATGCCTGAGATGCAGGCTTGGGCAAAGGATGACACTTGAGTGCATCAGGTGACACACACATCACAAGCATCCTCAGCATTCCTATGATATACATCCTTTTTTGTTATCCTCATTTTACAGATAAGGAACCTGAGGCTTAAGAAGTCAAATGACATGCTGAAGGGCACCTTTCCAAAAATGGCTGATTTAGATTTGCTAGTGCCAGGCAAACTCCAGGCTCATTTCATGATGTTGGCTTTCTCATTCATTATCGGGTAGTCCAGGTGAGGGGACATGCTGGGCTCCTCCCTCCCATGTGTCCAAAAGGCTTACTGCATAGTGCTCTAACCTCTCACAGGTCTAACAGAACTCTGTGGCTTCACTCTTGGGCTGCTAGGCAGGAGGAAACCCTGCTTCCTTTTCACAAGTGGGGAGACAGTGTTCTCACTTCTTTGGCAAATGCTCTTGAGCATATACTGTCCTGAGCCCTGTGGGGGTGGGGGGTTTAGGAAACCAAAATTAAGTAAAGGTCTAATGGGACAGATAGGTAAGCACCAGGTCATAAGTACACTGAAGGATATGTGCAGAATGGGGTAAGTACAAGGCACTGAATAGAGGAGGGAGGAGTTGCCTGGAGGCACTCAGGGGAGGCCAAGCCCAGTCTCAGCCTAAGGCAAACAAAAGCCCTGGGTGAGCACATGGCCCAGCCAGCCTCCCTCCCCCAAAAGGCCATCAGTTGTGGTGCAAAGTGCAAGGTACAGTCAGGATCCACTGCTGCCATGGCACAGCATGGAGAGTGACCTTGGACAATTCCCATCTTCTCCTAGGCTTCTGTTGACCCACCTGTATAGTTCAGGGTGGGGAAGCAAAGGATCTGTAGGGCGATGGTCCTTGGGGCTCCCTAATTGTAACCCTGTCCTCATCTCTTTCTCCTAGAACTTGCCAAGGGAGAAACTGCCTTGCTCAGAAACCCCCAGAGGGTGCTAAATCATAGTCACAAGCAAAGGCCCCAGGAAAGGGCCAACACTACTATCCTCCGAACCCTCCCATCCTCCAGAACCTGCCCCTCCCACTCAACCCATCTTTCACTCTCGGCCCACACCCAGAGTCCCACCAGCACAAAGACCCAGGCCATACCTTCTCACCTCCCCCATTATTTTCCAGACCCCCTCCAGGCCTAGATCCTGGCTCCGCCTCTAATCCTTGCATTCCAAGCCAAGGAGTCTCCGCCCCTCCCCCAGGCCCAGACCCTGGCCGCCTCCCCTGGAACCCCGCGCGAGGCCGCCGCCTCCCAGCCCGGTTCTCACCGCGTTGCAGCCGCAGCCGCGATGTCCCCTGCGCGGGGTCCCGGGTTCCCCAGCACCCGCCTTGCCGCTGCAGAGATGCTGCACAGACGCGGAGCCATGTTGTAGCGGCGCAGGTTGGAAGAAGGCCCCGCCCCCGAACCCGGCGGCGGAGGCGGGGCACTCGTAAGCTCCGCCCCCGGCTCGCCCGCCTCCCTCTGCTGTTGGGCTCTGCGCCCCTGCGTTTCTCAACTCCGCAGGTGCTTGGTAAAGAGCGCGGTGCAGATCTCTGAGCTCTTGGGGCTCTACAGCTGACTCGCTCTGTTGTCTTGAGCAAGCCTTTTCCCACTCTGGGTCTCAGTGTTCATCTCAGTAAAATGAGCGCCTCAAACAGTAATACCTGGGATCCAGAGAATGGGCCAAGGAGAGTCAGTTAGTCCCTGAAATTATACACAAGCTCATGAGTCCTTTTTTTTCCCAAGTGCTGGGAATCAAACCCAGGTGCTCACACAGGCTAGGTAAGTGTTCTACCACTGCATCCCCAGCCCACCCCTCCCTCTGGGGCAGGGCATCCACAGGCAGCCTTTATCAAAGAACCAAACTCTTTAACAATTTAAGACAGGTGGGCAAAACTCTGGACAATCGCTATACTTTCTCTCCATCATCTTGTGCCTTTTTAACCTTCCTCTACCTCCTCTGTAGGAGCCTCCTGGACCTCACATTCCTTTTTCTCTCATGTGAAGTTCCTTTGCTGGTCCTCCAGACTAATCCCTTCTCAGCCCATAATCCCTCAGATCGCAGAAAGGAATGGAGAGTCTAAAGATCCTAGGGTAGGCAGACCCAGGGACAGAGACCCAGGGACATTCTCCAAAAGAATGTCCACCCATTCAATGGTGTTTTCCTCCTAGTGTGCTTGGGTTGGGGAGTAGAGAGCAGGCTTTAATTTCATGACTCCTTCAAATATTGAGTCTGCCTGGCTAGGCCCTGTGCTCTGAGACACCAAAGATTGACAGAACAAGCCCCATACTTCTTGGAAATCAAGGCCCAGTGGGGTGGGAGAATAAAGTCACCACTGTCTTTGAGCCCCTTTAGAGTAGAGGGCTCAGCTAACTCACCCACCCCTCATCTCTCCGGCCTGATGTATTAAGGATTTACCAAATAAGTGAAAAAATGCATACAAATATTTTTGCCAATTGTGATG